>JAJOOR010015106.1:0-24955 GCA_036250505.1 Solanum acaule
TGGAATAAAAATGCAAACGCATATAGTACAAAAAATAATTAACTCAAATGAACAACTAGACACAAAAAAGAAATTACAATCATTCTTAGGACTAGTAATTCAAGTAAGAGAATACATACCAAAATTAGCAGAGAATTTAAAATCATTACAACAAAAATTAAAGAAAGATATATAATACCAGTTTGATAAAAAAGACCAAACACAAATACAAAAAATAAAACTATTATGTTAGAACCTACCTAAACTATATTTTCCGGATGAAAACAAAAAAATTACTTATATAGTAGAATCAGACGCCAGTGAAAAAAGTTATGAAGGAATCTTAAAATACAGGTATGATAAAGAAAAAATAGAACATCATTGTAGATACTATTCAGGAACATTTACTAATACAGAAATAAAATGGGAAATAAACAGGAAAAAATTATATTCAGTATATAAATGTTTATTATCATTTGAACCATATATTGTATATAACAAATTTATTATAAGGACAGATAACACACAACTAAAATGGTGGCTAACAAGAAAAATACAAAATTCAGTAACTACAAAAGAAATAAGAAGATTGGTATTAAATATATTAAATTTTACATTTACAATTGAAATAATAAGGACTGACAAGAATGATAATGCAGATTAACTATAAAGACAAAGCTACTCAAACTGAGAAAGAAAATACAATCGAAGAGATATTCAAAGCCATTACTACACTTTGTATCAAAGTGGACAGTATGAACAATGAGATACAAAAACTAAAGACTAATGAAGATAATCTGAAGTCTAAAGCTAGTACAAGTCAGCAGCATGATTATAAAAATGCGGAGCTAAGTCGATCGGAAGACTTTAAAAAACCAGAGCTAAGAGGTGACGTTGGGAAACACCTAAAAACCCATAACGTTTGTTTAAATACAGATGCAGGTACAAAGAAACCAGTTATTGAAAAACAACGAAATGCAAATTTAAATCAGTTATTTGAAAAACTATTTACACAAAAAAAAAACCCATTAACCATAGAACTACAAACTTCAACGTATGCAGATAGCCTACAACATGAGAAAAAGGTATATAACCACATCACAAGGACATACATCGAAAATATATACAAAATACAGAGTTACCTAAACCTTAATCCCAGATCTACCACTACAAAAGATCCAAACCAAGACTATACAACCCAAGAATTATAAGGATACAACAAGCTAATTGCACAACCAAAAACCAATGCTAACCTAGTTAAAACATGTTATAATTATGGATTAATAAGTATAACATATACCTATGATGGAGAAGAATTAAGCAGTATACCAGAATTATTCAAAGCACCAGGTTCCCCATCCACGTTAATTAGAAAACAAAAAAAAAAAGATTATTTAATACCATATTCTATTAAGTCAGTTATTATATACAAAAGAGTAACCAAAGGGAATTTATTTTATATAAAATTCTATACGGCAACAACAGAGATATTACATGAGGAGATAAAACCTCCTATTCAAGTTGTAAAGATAGGTCTAACCAAATATATGATAATACCGGAAGATATTGGAGAACAACCAGAAATATCAAAAATTGAGATACCTAATTTTTATGCCAATAAAAGAATAATTGGTATATCAACTATAATACAAGAACTAGCCAACAATTATTTGAATGGAAATGCTATATGGAGCTACTATTCCACAGATCAATTAATGATTTATGCTAACTCAAGGGAGCTAAGGAAGTCAGATATGGATGAAGTCCAGAAATGGATTATATCATTATTAAAGCCAGAAGAAAGACCTACAACAAGAGCATTAAAGGCTGAATTTATTTCATCAGAACTATTAACCAGATATTGTAAGCTAATTGGACACAAATATCCTAACCATATATGTTCAAAATGCAATGGAGAAGATAATGTAATTCCTGATGTCCAGCTGGAATGATAAAATAAAAGAAGATAGAGACGGAAGAATAAGAGATAAAGAAGAAGACAAAGGGATAAGATAGGAAGAAGAAGACAAAGAAGAAGAAAACAAAAAGATAAAAGAAGATAGACACATGATCTTCACATGAACGGAAGAAGACAAAGAAGAAGAAGACAAAGAAGATAAGAAGAAGAGAACAAAAAGATATGTAAAATGTGCATTATTATGTAAAGAAAGTCATAAACTGTGCAGTAGTCACATTATTGTAAAAAATAAGTATGTAAAAAAGTCATAAAGTGTACAGTAGACATACAAAAAGTCGTAAAGTGTACAATAGACGCATTATTATAGGAAATAGGATAGGATTAGAATTGTCTATATAAATGAATGTACATGTAACATAAGAGGCAAGTCTTCAATAAACGAAGCAAGCTTCCATAAAAACACTCTCTCAAATATTTAAAATATTCATACTTAATAGATAATGGAGCAATCCTCAGATACCATGAATAAGCAAGAGGCAAAGGTATATTGTTCAACAAATATGCAGAACTAATTTCATATATTCCTGAATATCATATATATGATTGAATAAATTTATGTTAGTTATTATATATTAGAATTATTTGAATTATGATTTCTAGTTTATTAGCACACTGGAAACAGGGAGAAAACTTCTAGACTATGCCATCCTAATGTTGAAACCGGTAGGCAAGGAAAGCCGTTTAGGGGAGTAAACAAAGTTGAGGCGCTGATAATAAGGAAGTATCTGCTAAAGTACGATGCTAGTAGTGATAGGAGAACTTGATGAACAAATAATCTAGTTCATAATGATCAAATATGGATTTAATCAATTATGAATATGATAGGAAGGAATAATTGAAAATAAAAAATCTGCATAACAACGAACATGACTACATACATGCATGATGAAATAATAAAAAACTATGAAACTTTAATCCTAAATATACTTAAAGGTATAGAGATAATTGAATTAAGAAGAATCATATGGGAAAAAATATTTAATGATAACGAATCAGAAGATACATTAAACCAACAATGGTATGAAATAGACCTACATGATTTAGACCTCGAAAGAATAGAATGGTATGATTTAGAAATAAATTTAGATTAAAATGAACTACAAATATTTACAATATTGGATAGAAGCTACGAAAGACATAAAACTATTAGAAGAATTAATGGAAAATAATTTACATATGTACCTAAGAACCCAAGATATGTTGTATCTAGAATACATCACAAATAATATTAAAGAAATAGTCAGATTAAGACAACTATTAGCAGAATATTACAATAAGTATTATTACATTTTACCATGAATTCAGCACCCCCAAAAAATGTTACAATTATATATAATGAAATTGAATTTCTGGAAAATGTAGGAGTTGTGCAACGAAATGTTTTCGAATATGTCTTTTGGAGAGACATTTCTAAGGCTAACATTCGTCCCACCCAACGCTGCAAGCCCCCAAATCATTCACCAACCATTGTAGTGAAACATTGGAACGGGAGTGCTTCAAACGGTGCCATATCTATGCTGGAGTGATAACTGTTATTATAAGAGAACTCACACAACGGTAGGAAGTTATCCCAATGCCCTCCAAAGTCAATCACACATACCCTCAACATGTCCACTAACACTTGGATAGTTCTCTTCGACTGCCCGTCCATCTGCGGATGAAAAGTTGTACTAAAAGTTAGTTGTGTGCCCAATTCATCATGTAATTTCCTCCAAAACTTGGATTTGAACTGCGTACCACAGTCTGAGATGATAGAAAGAGGCACCCCGTGCAACCTTACTATCTCTTTTACATACACCTTAGCCAATTGTTACGCATTACAATCTATTCTGACTGGAATAAAATGGGCTGACTTAGTCAATCTGTCAACCATTACCTAAATAGAATCAAACTTTCCCAAAGTCTTAGGAAGTCCAACCACAAAATCCATATCTATCCTTTCCTACTTCCATTCCGGAATTGGCATTTTCTGAAGCAAACCTGTAGGCCTTTGATGTTCATACTTCACTTGTTGGAAATTTTGACACTTAGCCACAAACTCCGCTATATCTTTCTTCATGCCAGGCCACCAATAAAGTTGTTTCAAATCCCGGTACATCTTGGTGACACCCGAATGAATGGAATATCGCGAGCCATGGGATTTTTTCAACATTTCTGAATTAAGTCATCTACTCGAGGAACACAAATACTTTCTTTAAATCCGAGCACACCCCCTGCATCTAGAGTGGTCTCTTGTGCCTTGCCAGACACTGTCTTCTTTCTAAGCTCATTCAAATGCTCATCCTCAAACTGTTTGGCTTTGATCTCCTCAATGAACGTGACCCTTATTTCAATGTTAGCTAAGACCCCACCTTTCTCTAAGATGCTCAACTGCATGAACTTAGATTCCAAGGTTTAAATTTCCATAGCCAAAGGTCGTTTGGATACAGTCAAGCAAGCTAGACTACCCGTACTCACCGCTTTCCGACTTAGTGCATCTGCCACTACATTAGCCTTACCCGGATGATACTGGATGGTCACATCATAATACTTGAGTAACTCCATCAACCTTTGCTGTCTCAAATTCAGACATTTTTGAGTGAACACATGCTGTAGACTACGATGATCAGTAAACACCTCACACTTGACACCATAGAGGTAATGTCGCCAGATCTTAAGAGCAAACACTACCGCTGCCAACTCTAAATCATGTGTTGGGTAATTCCTCTCATGCACCTTCAATTGTCACGAAGCATAAGCTATAACATTCTTATCCTGCATTAACACAACACCCAAACCAAAATGTGAAGCATCACAATAAACAATAAAATCTTTACCTTCCACCGATAGAGCTAGAATAGGTGTTGTGGTCAAATGTCATGACCCAGGGGTACACCCTATATGTAACATGTCGTACTTGAAAGAGGTCTCATACAAGGCCTTAGCATATCATAACATAAGATAATAGAAAAGTTCAAAAATTTTAAAAAACTTTCCATAAAACAAAAGTTTTTATAAAAGCAAAGCGGAAGTCTTGCTACACTTGTCTCAAAACCATCTAAAACAATTTTGAATAACTCTTGGGAAACAACCCATACAATAGTCTCAAAACATAAAAGAAAGACATAAATGAATTGGTGGCTTTATCCTCGATGCTATGAGGACTCACCAATCTTCAACTCCTTGCTCTTCTAGAAACCTATCCTCAAGAGTGGAACTCAAATCACCGGACCCTACATTTGATGAGAATGTAGGCAAGAGTATGCGTTAGTACAAAAGTACTAAATATGATAGCTAGCATAACATCATAAGAACATAACATAAGGGTTAGTCAAGATAAGCCATATGCCATTATCATAAGAGATACTTCATGAAACATAAACTATAAGCATAAAAGACAATATCATAATCATAAGCAAAGTCTCCAACATAGGCATCATATAAGCATTAGTCAACCCTTAGTCCTTCATATCATAAGAGAACTACTTCTCAAGTAACCTCAAAGCATACTTCTGCAATGCATGGACAAGACCCCATAATCCCACCCACACTAAGTACAACTTTTAGGTCATCATAATCATACTTACCATCTTTGGATCTCATCCTTAGCTTACTTCTCACCTTTAGTCAATCATAACTAGGAAGGAAACTATAGAACAATCCTATCTAAACATACATCATATAAGAGAACACTTTCTAAGTAACCTTAAGTTATACTTGTGCAATGCATGAATAAGACCCATAATCCTACCCATGCTAAGTACCACTTTAGGTCCTCATAATCTTACTTCTTGGTTAGGGACTAGTCCCTCTTTTAAAATATTGGAACACTAGGAGGTACTTCTTTTAAGTCCATCCTAGTTCCTATTATTTATTATCTTGAACACTATGAGATACTTCATTAAGCATGTCTGAGTTCATTATTAACTTGAACACTTAGAGATGCTTCCTCAAGCATGTCTTAGTTCATTAATGCTTTTGAAAACTTGGAGATACCTTTTCAAATAAGTCTTAGTTCATTGGATAAGGAGATTGCTACTCAAAACCCTGACTTCTCTATGTGAAGGCTTCCATCTCATGAGACCTACTTTTGAAAAAACCAGGACTCTACTATGTGAGAGGTAAACCCGGACTCAACTAGGTGTGAGCATCCTCTCTTCTTGGAGACCCGGACCCGACAATGTGTGAACTTCCTTCTCATTGTCAATATCCATTAGGGCCAAGCATACACCCCTTAGACTAGTTATTAAGCCTTACTTAGCTTATGACTCATGGAGGGATGTCCTTGACAACCAATCCATGTTTCAAGTGATTCTATCACTTTATTATACATTCAAACATTCACAAGATTGTTCAGTAAAATAACTTTCCTATTGTCTATTTTCTTGCACATTTTCCGACAGAGGTTGCTTTAATGGATGGAACAAGAAGTATAAGCTTGACAAAGTTGTTGCTTACCTCTCCAACAAAGCAAGCCAAAGTGTTTCTGAAAAAGCAAAGCTACTTTTTCTTAATCTTCACTTTGAAATGCTTCCTAAAGCCGATTTATGGCCTAAGTATTTCAACACATCTAAGGCTACTGTTGATGACATTGAATTTTTTTTCTTCCCCTCGGAGGCAATGTAAGTACTTTATATGTTCACCATTTTATGCTTAGTACTTTTCATCAAATACACTTTGTTGTCATTTTCATTTTCTCCGTACAAAAATCAGGAGAAATTTGATCGTTTGGTTGAAGATATGACCAATGGAGAACATGCTCTACGAGCATTAATGCCATATGGGGAGCTGTTGGTTTTCACATGTATAGAACTGCCCCTGAGTCACTGGAGTAAGTTTTTACTTATTTCGTGTTTGCATTAGATGTTGTTATTTCGTGTTCATTGTTAAGTTATTTGAGAAACTGGCTGGCAGGATACCAACTAAAATGCTACTTATGAGGCATTTTCAGTGCGACACAAGGTTCTAGTAGCTATTTAGTGGTACCAAAAAGGATTCAATCTAGGATGGTACGTCGAACTCCTGACAATGTTTTGGTTTCCAGAGACGTTGTGAACGATAGGGTCCCTACTGAGGTCGATGCACAAGTTATGACGATTGAGGTGGGAAAAGGCAAGAGGATTAAAAGACGAACTGCTAAGTTGGATGACTATGTTTGAATCAGGGGTTGTAACTTGTCAAAAATTATTTTGAGATTTATAGGAAAGAGTAGGGAAAGTAAAAAATCTATTACCTTGTGATTAATAGGAAAGAGTAGGAAATTATTTTTCAGTAAAAAGTCTGACTGCGATGGGATACCAAGAAACAAACAAGAGGTGAATAAATCATGAAATAATGACTGGGAAATAACTAGTACATAACATAATAATTTACACAATAACTTGTTAACGATAAAGAAAACTGAAGACATGGAACATGTTGAACAACCTTGTCCAATCAACGTGTACCACAGAGTTAGAGTTACTCTAGGTTCGGGTCACTTATATCGAGGCTGTTACTTCTTGTACTAGCGGAAGTTGACTAGAATTAGATTACAACTAAGATTATATCACGACTAGGATTAGATTATTCAAAATTGCATTATTATTATAGTACTAATAGGTATTGTAGTAGGACTCTAAGTATAGTTAACTTAGGACTATAGAAGGAGCATATACTCAACAATTTTAACTATCAATACAATCCTTGATTTCTCTAATCCTAGATGTGAGAATTCTATATGGTATCATAACTTAAAAGCTCTTCCGCTCTCTGAGTATTGATCCAAAAAAAACACACACACGTTCAACTGCAATAGCCCCCACTACCAACACTATGTCGACCAACTCACTTCACCAACTCATTGTCGCTTGCTCTATTAAACTTAAGCCAACAAACTACCTCATATGGAGGACACACATATCCCAATTGATTCAGGTGATGAGACTAACCTATCTCATCATAGAGAATGAACCAACTAAAAGTAGTTGTTCCACTGGACAGGCTGCTGGGAAAGTTGTAGCAATTGAGAAGGATGCAAAAGATAGTGGCAACATTGATGGTTTTTCAAACCCTATAAATAGAAACTTATGCCTCTTTTGTAGGGTTACTTCTTCTTTTTTCAAGTGCAAGAGTAAGGGACAAAAATTCATCGTAGGTTTTTAATATTCTACTATATCTTTAGATGTCGGATCTCCAATACATTTCTTGAGAATAGAGACATGGAAAACTGAATGCACTATTGCCAAGTCATTTGGCAAATCCAACTCATAAGAAACCTTACCAACACGTCTCAAAATCTGATATAGGCCTACATAACGGGAACTAAGCTTCCCTTTCTTACCAAACCTCATTCGCCCTTCATAGGTGAAATTTTCAATTAAAACCCAATCAATAACATTAAAATCAAGATCCCTTCTCCTCACATCGGCATAAGACTTCTGCCGACTTTGAGCCATTTTCAAGCTTGCTTTTATTAGTCGAACTTTCTTAATGGCCACATGTACCAACTCGGGACCTATCAAGGTGACTTCACCCACCTCAGACAAACCTATAGGAGATCTACACCTCCTACCATAGAGAGCCTCAAATGGATCCATACCAATACTCGAGTGATAGTTAATATTATAGGCAAATTCAATCTATGGCAAGTGGTCTTCCCAATTATCCTTAAAATCAATCACACAATCTCTTAACATATCTTCCAAAGTTTGGATAGTATGCTTCACTTGCACATCGGTTTAGGGATGAAAATCCGTACTAAGCTTAACCTTAGTTCCAAGACCCTTCTGGAATGACTTCAAAAACTGGGAAGTGATTTGAGTACCATGATCGGAAATAATGGACAAGGGCACTCCATGCAACCTTACCATTTCTCTCAAATACAACTTGTCATAGTCCTCCACTGAATAATAAACCTTGACGGGAAGGAAATGAGCCGATTTCATCATCCGATCTACTATAACCCAAATTGAGTCATGTTGTCACCGAGTGCGAGGCAAACCAACAATAAAGTCCATGTTCAAATCTTCCCACTTC
Source organism: Solanum acaule (assembly GCA_036250505.1). NCBI lineage: Eukaryota > Viridiplantae > Streptophyta > Magnoliopsida > Solanales > Solanaceae > Solanum > Solanum acaule. The sequence goes on from JAJOOR010015106.1 coordinate 8,954, forward strand.
CAAGTAGGAATACCAATGTCTTGGGACATACCTCTCGGTTTCTAATGCTCAACCTTTACCTGTTGGCAATTTGGACACTTAGCCAGAAATTCCGCAATATTCTTCTTTATCCCATTCCACCAATAGACTTCCCGGAAATCACAGTACATCTTGGTGGCTCCCGGTGAATGGAATACTAAGAACTATGGGCTTCAAATAGGATTTGTTCCCTCAAGTCATCAACATTTGGAACACATAAACGACCTTGATATCGAAGGACACCATCTCTCCCTTGGGAGAAAGCCTCAACAAACTTCTTAAGAACCACCTCTTTTAATTCAACCAATATTTGATCAAGACCTTGCTTAGCCTTCACATCTATCATAAAGACGATTCGGATCCATTATGAACCATACACCGCCCTTGGTGAAATCCACTAGTTGAACACCTAATCGGGTAAACCTATGGACATCTCGAACCAACTCTTTCTTTTCATCCTCTATATGGACACACTACCCATAGACAACTAGCTAAGAGAATCCGCTACCACGTTAGCTTTAGCGGGGTAATAAAGAACACTCATGTCATAGTCTTTCAATAACTCAAGCCACCTTCTTTGGTGAAGATTTAAATCCTTTTGATTGAACACATATTGCAAACTCTTGTAATCGGTTAAAACATCAACATGAACCCCATACAAATAATGCCTCCAAATCTTTAAGGCAAATACAACCACCGCTAACTCAAGGTCATGAGTAGGATAGATCTTCTCATGGATCTTAAGTTGCCTTGAAGCATAGGCAATGACTTTACCATTTTGCATGAGCACGAATCCCAACCCAATTCTAGAGGTTTCCCAATACACCACAAAACCATCCATACCTTTTGGTAAGTTCAACACCAGAGCGGAAGTAAGTCTATCTTTCAACTATTGGAAACTCTTCTCACAAGCTTCGGACCATATGAACTTAGCCTTCTTTTGAGTCAAAGCCATTAAAGGAGAAGCAATAGAGGAATACCCCTCAACAAACCTTCTATAGTAACCGACCAAACCCAAGAAGCTTCTAATATCCAAAGGAGTTAGAGGTCTAAGCAAACTCTTGATCGCGTCTGTCTTCTTAGAATCTGCCTTAATACCCTTACTTGACACAATATGACAAAGGAAAGCTACAGACCTTGTTGGTCTTTGAGAATTTGCAACGCAATCCTCAAATGATCAATATACTCATTCTCACTTCTTGAATAGATCAATATATCATCAATGAACAAAATTACGAACATATAAAGGTATTGTCTAAACACCCTATTCATCAAATCCATAAACGTCGCTGAAGCATTAGTCAAGCCAAATGACATTACCAAAAACTCATAATGACCATACCGAGTTTGAAAATCCATCTTTGGAACATCATCATCTTTCACCCTCAATTAGTAAAACCCCATCGAAGATCAATCTTAGAGAAATAGCTTTCCCCTTGAAGTTGGTCAAATAAATCATCTATCCTTGGGAGAGGATACTTGTCATTAATGTTCATCTTGTTCATCAACCGATAATCAATACACATACGAAGAGAACCATCCTTCTTTCTAACAAACAAAATTGGAGCACTCCATGGAGAGATACTCGGTCGGATGAAACCTTTATCAAAAATCCTTCAATTGTTCTTTGAACTTCTTTAATTATGCTGGACCAGGAGTAGAGACATAAAATGGTTCTAACAATACATCGGGGAGCACATCAAAGTTTATGGACACAAATGGCGTCAAAAAAGACAAAGTAGCACCGGGGTCAAGTAATGCATATAGATCAAGTTGAAATTTCCTTAGAGAAGTTGATGAGAGTCTCTTGATGAGTCCGAGATTTGGACTCATTTAGGGCTTTGTTTATATAAAATTAGTGTTCTCAAATGCTTAATTTGTGCCAAAAACTGATGTAAAACCCTTGATTTCCAAGTTTATGGATTGAGGAACAAAGCAAGGACACTAATAAGCAAAAAGGAACAAAATAGGCTGAAAGGATGAAGAAAGGCAGCCTGATGATTGCCAAGTTAAATTGGCGAATCGCCGAATTGCTATTTGACCGCCTAAAGTTCCAGTGTGCCAAGCCCTGAAGAATAGAACCAATTTGGCGATAGAAAGGAGCAGTCGGCAGATTGCCGAGTGATTCTGCGAAGCCAAGATAGATCTCAAAAAATTATAGACCTTGAGGATGCTGAATGCCAAGGCAAAAGGGCGATGTAAGTTACCACAGGGCAGCTCGCCGAGTGGTTCGGCGAGCCCAACATACTTCACCGAGTGACTCTTTGTAGCACATTTTGGCGACTATAAATACATTTTTGAATGTTTAGTTTAGTATCAAATTTATCAATTTGGCAAGCAATTACTCTTGAGAACATTTTTAGAGATAGTTTTATCTAGTTTTTCCTAAGCTTTGAAGAATTGAAGTTTTTCACTTTAGAGAAATTGGAAGTGGGTCTTTTTGATTCTTTGAATTGGAGCATTGTAAGGACGAATCTACTCTTACCCTGTTGATGGATAATCAGTTTGGTACTGGTTTTTACCTATTTATGATAGCTAGCTTAAACCCCAATTCTTGGGGTGTGATTATGTGATTATGGGCTGATTTAGTTTATGGGTATTGCTAATTGGTAGTTTAAATGATATTTAGAAGTGAGTTCAATCATTAATTGTGGTTTATTTAAGAATTGTAGTTGCAAATGCAGTTCTATGTTCGCTTTATTGGCTTGCTCGAGAGAGAGGTTTTAGAACTAAAATTATTGATTGATGGTGTGTGGGTATTGGGTTGACCTGGGTATAGCTCAAGAGAGTGAATCCTAAACCTAATCCAACACATTTAGCTCGATAGAGTGAATGGACTAAGGTGTGGGCTGTTCTTATTTTGCATGCTTGTTGATGTTCGAGAGAAATCAACTTGATTCAAGGTAAATTGTTCGAGAGAAATCAACTTGATTCAAGGTAAATTGTTCGAGAGAAAGTTTGTTTCCTCTATAACCTAGCTTACTCAGTAATATCTAGCTATTTACTAATAGTTGCAATTACCCATTCGTCTATATTAGCCTATAATCGATTGCATCCCAAGAACCCATCTCATTATTGCTAAGTTTTATTGTTTGTGACTATTTGTAGTTGATAATTAAAACCAAAACCCCCCATTTGATATTCGTGTCACCCCTTAATTTGAATGATGTCTTTATTCGATAACTTTTATTCCTATGACTGATTTGAACAAGTTCATACTTCCCAATCAAATCTAAAACACGTACCACTCTCTGTGAGATTCGACCCCAACTCATTAAGTTAGGTTTTATACTGACTAGCAATTGTTGACACTTAGAATTGGATGAAGTGTCCTTGAAATGTTTAAATCAAAATGGCCCCACTGCCGGGGAGTGGTGTTGTCTGAAATTATTTTTGTGAAGTTGAATTTTGTTCTTGTTAGTCATAGTTGAATCTACTTATTTTAGTTTTGGTTTTCGTGTTGCTTGTTTAAAACAGAGGAAATGAGTGTCAACGAAAGCAATGGTAGCCAAGTGGGCCACTAAGATGACATCGGAAACCTCAATGATGTCAATGAACCGAACGTCAATGACCCAAATCTAGTGGGTGGAGTTGGTGCCATTTGCTTGCCTCCGAGTGAATGGAACGTTGTGTTCCACATTACAAGCATCATGTTGCAGCTCTTGCAATTGAAAGGGTTGTTTGGTGGGTTGGCTCATGAGGATCTTGATGTTTGCGTAATCAAGACACAACTTCCAATTTGAGTGTCTACAATCGTGCAATAGTATAATAACCCAACCAAGGGTTGGGGTCGAGCCCCAAGGGAGTGGTGGTGAAAATTAATAGAAAAATACAATTTAGTTCTAATTAGTCATAGCTAGAAACATCTTTGAATATAAACATGTTAAATCTAAGGGGTGACGCAAGCGTCAATTATCAATGGGGGTTTGTCACAAGTAAACAAAAACAACAAAAATGTAAAGAGTACTAATCAAGGAGATGGGATTCTTGGGATGTGATAGGAATACGGGTTAGACTAGACTATTTGGTACATGTTTTTGATAGTAAATTTGTTGTATATTTGTGACTAGGCTAGACTATAGTGGGGGTAAATTCTCTCTCGAGCAACTTACCCCGTATCAAATGGGTTCCTCTCGGACACCCACTTACCGCATGAAGAACATCCTCCGCATTAACCCACTCACTCTCTCGAGCTGAGTGTGTGGGAGAAGGACTAGGGTTCACTCTCTCGAGCTGAACCTCATTTCGACCCACTCCCACCGGCTATCAATTTAGTAGTTTTAGTTTTACGACCTCTCTCTCGAGAAGGCCAAAAACACAAAGGTGAAATCGTATTTGCAACTACAATTTCATTAAGTTCCACCACAACTACTAAACGAAATCACATCTAAACAACAAATAAATCATCAACTAGCAAGACCCAACAGATAATCTAATCCATATTCACAAAATCACTCCCAAAGAATTGAGGTTTTAGCTAGACATGTAAAAAGGATAGAAATCGATACCAATATGAGTTTGCATTCAAATGGGTATGAAGATTTAAGTATCAAAACAAGTCAAGAGTGAAGAATCCACAAGACCCAAGTCCAAAATCTTGGAGTGAAACCCTTTGAACCTTCAAGTTCTTCAAAACCCTCTCCGAACTTAGAACTCAAAAATAGAAGCAAAGTCTGAAAAATTACTGTTCAAGACTAAAAATTCGATACTAGAATAATAATTGTCAACGGGTATTTATAGTTTTAAAAAATCTGTGCTGCAACGGATCATTCGGCGTCGTTAGTCGAGATCGCAGATCAAATTGGCAATCCATCCTTTGGTAGGTTTCATCGCCATTTTTCTCTATCCTTCAGCATCATCGTGTTTTGGATCATTAGGCGACATAGTATTGCTTCGCGAAACTGCTCGGTGACACACCGACTGCTCCTTTTCACCACCGATTTGATCCTTTCCTTCAGGGTTCAGCACACTAGAACAAAAGGCGAGGATAAAACCTTTTGGCAATTCGCCGAACGGGTTCGGCGATTCTCGAATCTTCATTTCTTTGTTCTTTCAGTTGCCTTTGTTCCTTTTTGCTAAGTAGTGTCCATGCTTTTCCTCAAACTCCAAATATTGAAATTTAAGGGTTTTCATCAAATATTGAGAAAAAATATGCATTTGAGGACACTAATTCTATCAAAATATAACCCTAAATGAGTCAAATTTGTGGACTCATCAACACCCCCAACTTAAGCTTTTGCTTGTCCTCAAGCAAACTCAAGCTCAGCTGTACAAAAAGGAGGTCTTGAACAATGCTACACAAGACTCAATCATGAATGCACACAACAAGACTCAAGTTACTTATGCAAAGATCAAATGTGCACTCAAAGATTCAAGTTGTGACTCACCAATATTAAAGAATCTCATGCTCACAATACTTGCTTCAAATGCAAGTTTAGGCTCAATCAAAGTGTTCAAATGCCCTCACACAAGGAATGATTCCAATTTCACACACAAAGGTTTAATCATTTAAAGTTCCGCAATCAAATGCAACGCTCACTCTCACTAGGAAGAACACAATGCATGCTTTCACCCATAGGTTTGCCCGTATTTTCCGATCAACATTTGTTTCAGCTCACTCGAGATAAAAAAGGTCTTTTCAAGGCTTGTAATGAGACTGAGTGCAAATGTATGGTCATTTAGGCTCAGTGACTTTTATCCTCATGAAATGTCGTGCTCACAACACTTCCTTTCCTTTTCCTTCATCATTCTCTTTAGTGCTAATAAGTCATTCCATTATTCAGTTTCCATGGATTGTTTGGAAACCCCATTTCTTTTGTACTTTATTCAACAATTTTTTTTTATATGGAGGGGTTCCATTTTTCCCAAAATCATGGGTAAGAGGGACTTTCTTGCACTTCTTGATTTACCCTTTATTTTCACCACACCCCCAACTTAGGCTTTTGGCCTAAGTTGGCTATTCAAACTAACCACAACTTCATGAGGATTATGGGTAATGGATAAAGAAAGGTTATGATTTCATCAAGTTTCTTCCAAAGAAAGTAAGGCTCAAGGGGTGTTCAAGAGAGGTTCACACACTCACAAGGTTGGTCACAAAAGAGGTATCTGTCAAATTGGCTCACACTCTTTAAAGTTGCCTAATATCATATCAAGAGATAGCCTTACTTAGTCAATCGAACCAACGAGGAAAATTCTAGTATCTATCATGCAAGGTTCAAAGTAAGCTCATCACACTAGGCATTGACACTATAGTCAAACAAGACTCAACACTTTTGGTAGTGTGCAATGATCATCAGAAGAGACTCAATTCGATACTAGGCTAGTCATAATGAGATGCAAAGAGTTCACATATTGCCTATGCAGCTTCATTTTACCTTTTCGTAGTCACACATTCATGTTCATTCGATCACGAGCACTATTCAAGTCATCGGTATTGATCGGAACCGAGACTTAAATTTTGCAAAAGAACAACCACATTCAACACACGAGAGGTGGCAAATTTTTTTTGTGGAAAGGGTCAAAATCATTTTGCAATTTAAAATAAAAGGAGCCACTAGCTCAAACATTGACAGAAAGCACTGTAAACACAATTTAAGCACAAAGCCTAAATATAAACAAAAACACGATTCACAAATAACACACAAAAGGTGAGCCTCACCCCACCATAAATAAAAACATTTGTCCTCAAATGCAAATAACATAATATCCTGAATGTAAAATAAAGTAAGATAGAGATGGAGGTAAAGAAGGGTCCTGTCTACATAGTCGCTTCATCTGTTGGGGCATCAGTGCCCCGGTTCATCTGTCTGAGTTTTGGCCTCGGTACCTGGAATCACCTCAGAAGGAGCAGCAACTGCACTAGGGTTCACCATGGGAAAGTCTGCCAATGAGGCTTTTACAACTGCATCTATCATAGCCTTCTCGGCCTCAATGAGGCCCTCAGATGAAGTCTCCTCAGCAACACCATGCATCTCCTCATCCGTCTCCTCCTCAGACTCATGCTTAGCTGGCTCTACTGGGTCGTCGGGATTTTCATCATCTCAAAGACCATAGACATATCAGTGGACTTCAGCTGGTCCATATCTTTCCTCAGCTCAGCAACATCGGCTTGTAAAGCCGTCACTTCCTCAGTGGTTCCTTGGTCACGCTCACACATCGTTATCCTAGCCTCAAGGGTGTCACCGTGTTTTCCAGAGTAGTCTGAATCATGCCTGGAACTGAGGCTTCAAGTCTAGATGCACGGCGATCAACAATGTGGGCAAGCTACCCCATCCGAAGTAGTGACGCCTGGGTGAGTGCAGGTTGGGAGACAACAACAGCAGGTCTAGGAGGCAATGCAGGACCAGAAGAATCTAGAGTATCAGAAGAAGTAGCAATAGGGATACCTAAAGGCTTAGAGGCCGGAGTAGGCAAAGATGCCTCTACAGGTGATGACTCTTTGTCCACCGGAGCTGCCTTCTTCTTTTCCTCCTGATCCTTAAGGTACTCAGCTTCGATCCTCCAGATGTTAGTGGAGGATGTGGGAATCACTTCCACATCTTTCTTTGCATCTCTTGGTACCCGAGCCCGTCTACACAACTCGGTGATCAATACCGGGAAATGAAGAGAGGTCCAGATCTGCTTTGCACGCGTATGAATCTCTGAAGCCATGATCATCCCTAAATTTATTCTAGTCTTCTCCATAATGCAACCCAAACAGACTGCTTTAGCAAGGCAAAGAATTGACTCATTCTGGGATGGCATAATTGTACTGCTGATAAAATCGAACCAGTATATTGCAGCTACATTCAAGTCTTTCTTTTCAATTGCCCCTTCTGCCAACCACTTCGGAAAACCATCTGAAATTAGTGGGGCAAACCACTTTTTCATTGTGTCCAGCCTCTTTGTTCTGATCAAGTGCTGGCAGTGATCCTCAATATTCATGGACATGCCCAAGATTGTGTTGATGGTCTCATTGTCACAAATTAACTTCCTTCCTCTAACAACCACATAGTCGACTGCTTTGAACGTTGATATTAGTCACTTCCTCTGGGGTACCAATGCACTATAAAATTCGCTGACCCAGCTTAGTATGTAAGAGCCATGGGATTTTGTGAAGATTTGGAACTTGTGGTGCTTTAGGCACTCCATTATCTCCGGGTACCTGTTGATAACCCCATTTATGGACATACGCTTTTCCTCCAAGATTGTCCTCAGCCCCTCAGCCTTCGATCTATTCATTGACTTGGGCGGAGGACCTTGTACTAGAGGTGCCAACACTATTGCTTGTTCTGGATCTGGAAGTGTAGGAGTGGTAGACTGGGGACTCCGGATCCTAGATGGATCATTTAGCCTCTTAGATCGCAATTCAGCCGTCTGTGCCCTTGTGATCTTATCCTCTTCAGATTCTGTAGTCTGAGGCTCCTGATGTTCCTCCTCACTATCGGATGGACTGTGGTAAGAAGCATAAAATCTCTCACGGTTGGAGCTTGCGTCTGATAACTCAGGTGCTTTGCTTTTGCCTTTGTTTTTTCTATTAGATGTGGAAAGTTTTGCGGTCTTGCCTTTTGATACCGCTGCGCCTTCGTTGATTTTAATCCCTTTCGCCTTATTGGGTGGTGGCATATCTCTACATAGAGCCTTGGGTCTAGCCATGTCTACAATATACTAAAAAAAAAGTTAGAAATGATACAATTGATCAGCTCATACAATCTACTGTAGATAGACTCACAGATCCAGTCGGCAAATTGCCGAACTACCTTGGCGAGCTAGCTCGGGATCGCCGAAGGGATTGGCTCAAAGGTTAAAGCAAGTTGGCAATGAGAAGTCCTTTTCGGCGTCTCGTCGACTACTTTCAGCGAACAAGGGTTTGTTCGCCGAAAGTTATAGTGCAACAAGAGATCAAGGAGGCAGAATAAGGACGAACTAGATCGCTTTTGACGAGTCGCCGAGTGCTTTTGGCGACCTCAGTCTCTTGCCTAAAGCTACAGAATATCAAGTCAAATTTCTCATGAAATTAAAGGTGGGTATTTTAGGTGAACCGCTAAGTAATTTGGCAAGCTCGACTTAGCTCGCCAAACAACCCAACGTGCCAATAATCGACCCAACATCTCGAATTCAGCCTTACAATCCCCAAAAATAAAATTAACACTTGCACTAGTGAAATTAAACTAAGACCCATAACTCCCATCATCCTGGGATACTCAGACGTCTCCCGGTTCTGCCAAACTAGATAGCACACAAAGTTGAACCACACAATTTGACTCATTTCAACGCACAAGCATATAGAATTTCAAAAATCAAGATACAACAGGTAAGATTCTAGACTTAAGATATGCATTCAAACATTCTAATCCTACCAGATAGGCCCAGCACGCGACAACATGATATGAGTATTGCACATGAGTAAAAGATTCTTAAAAATAAACTCGGGGTTCAGAAACTAACCTTAGATGCCGATTAATACAAATTGAAATACTAGGCAGTAAAGTAATCCAACTCTGAGCACAAACCGTCGACTAAAATACTCACAAAGATGCGAAACTATAAATGCGATTTTGTGAGGTTAGAAAGTGAGGGAAAATGAAATTTCAAACCTTTTGACCCGATATACCATCGGCGATAGTAATCATGTTCGCCTACATACTTGGCGACACGCCCATTGGTTATTTACCTCGCCAAGTTTTACAGGACTTTCACTAAATGTGACGAACCAAACGACAGTCTACATCGGGATCGTCGACTTGGTTGGTGATTCGCCAAGTTTCTCCTTGGCTCATCTAGTTTTACAGGCCCAAATTACTATGATTTTGAGCCAAACGGCGGATTCCATCGAGCACGCCGACCCTTTCGGTGATGCACCGACTAGGTCATTCTTTCGCCCATCTGCACTTTTCAAACGCTTTCCCACTTAAAACTACACAATCAACACACCATTATTTATAAACTCAAAATAAGAACAAGGTTTTCGGTTGCCTCCCAAACAGTGCCTTAGTTAATGTCGTGGCACAACGCAAGTCAGCACTCAAACTCTATTTTTGGGGTTAGCCGTAGTATCACTAGGCAACCCCCTATTTTGTTGCGAGTGGAGATCGGGCAACACATAACCCATGAGGTTCTCGAGCAGCTGGACAACTCTGGAATAAGACCAAATCATCCGCTTCATTCCTTCAATGCCTTCCTTCATTCCTTCCAGCTCTCTATCTTGCTCAGTCACCTTACGGAGAATGATTGAGAGCATTCCCTCAAGACATTTAACCTCATTGTCCTTGAGACTTCTTCGCTCATGAGGAGGGATGTATTTATCCTTCCTCTTACACTGGACTTCGATCTTCACCATCTTTTTTGCCAACTCATCCATCTGAGTCATTAGGGCGGCCAACATGAAGTCCTTTTCTACTTCTTGGTTCGTTTCAGCCATTTGATTAAGTAGATGAGCTGCTATCACATATGGCTATTTCGCAATGCCTCCCGGAATGAGTTGGTCGACCAACCTCTTGTTTCCAGGACCAAGACTTTTGTAGAAACAGTCAAGGAGAGCTATGTCGGGAATGTTATGATTTGGGCATTGATTGATCAGTTCATTAAACCTTGCCCATGACTTGTGAATCCGTTCACCTTCCAATTTCTTGAAGGCGAGGATACGATCCCAGAACCTCATTACTTATAATGGAGGAAACTCCATTACCTCCCGCGTATTGTTCGCCATACTCATTTCCTCTATTTCAACACAAACAAGATAAACAAAACTAAAAATAAAGTAAGTAAACTATAACTAACAAGAACAAAAATGTTACTAAACTAAAAATTTCCACATAACACCACTCCCCGGCAGCGGCGCCATTTTGATGTTTGCGTAATCAAGACACAACTTCCAATTTGAGTGTCTACGATCGTGCAATAGTATAATAACCCAACCAAGGGCTGGGGTCGAGTTCCAAGGGAGTGGTGGTGAAAATTAATAGAAAAATACAATATAGTTCTAATTAGTCATAACTAGAAACATTTTCGAATATAAACATGTTAAATATAAGGGTTGACGCAAGCGTCAATTATCAATGGGGTTTGTCACAAGTAAACAAAAACAACAAAAATGCAAAGAGTACTAATCAAGGAGACGGGTTAGACTAGACTATTTGGTACATTCTTTTGATAGTAAATTTGTTGTATATTTGTGACTAGACTAGACTATAGTGGGGTTAAATTCTCTCTTGAGCAACTTACCCCGAATAAAATGGGTTCCTCTCGGACACCCACTTGCCGCATGAAGAACAACCTCCACCTTAGCCCACTCACTCTCTTGAGATGAGTGTGTGGGAGAAGGACTAGGGTTCACTCTCTCGAGCTGAACCTCATGTCGATCCACTCCTACTGGCCATTAATTTAGTAGTCTTAGTTTTACGACCTCTCTCTCGAGCAAGCGAAAACACAAAGGTGAAATCGTGTTTGCAACTACAATTTCATTAAGTTCCACCACAACTACTAAACGAAATCACATCTAAACAACAAATAAATCATCAACAAGCAAGACCCAACAGATAATCTAACCCATATTCATAAAATCACACCCCAAGAATTAGGGTTTTAGCTAGACATGAAAAAGAGATAGAAATCGAAACCAATATGAGTTTGCATTCAAATGGGTATGAAGATTTAAGTCTCAAAACAAGTCAAGAGTGAAGAATCCACAAGACCCAAGTCCAAAATCTTGGAGTTGAAACCTTTTGAACCTTCAAGTTATTCAAAACCCTCTCCGAACTTAGAACTAAAAAATAGAAGCAAAGTCTAAAAAATTACTGTTCAAGACTAAAAATTCGATACTAGAATAATAATTCTCAACGAGTATTTATAGTTTTGAAAAATCTGTGCTGTAGCGGATCATTCGGCGTTGTTAGTTGATATCGCCGATCAACTAGGCGATCCGCCCTTTGGTCGGTTTCATCACCGTTTTGCTCTATCCTTCAGCATCATCGTGTTTTGGATCATTGGGCGACATAGTACTGCTTCACGAAATTGTTCGGTGACACGCTGACTCCTTCTTTTCACCGCCGATTTGATCCTTTCCTTCAGGGTTCAGCGCGCTAGAACAGAAGGCGAGGATAAGACCTTTTGGCGATTCGCCAAACGGGTTTGGTGATTTTCAGATCTTTATTTCTTCGTTCTTTCAGCTGCCTTTGTTCCTTTTTGCTAAGTAGTGTCCTTGCTTTCCCTCAAACTCCAAATACCTGAAACTTAAGGGTTTTCATTAAATATTGAGAAAAAAATGCATTTGAGGACACTAATTCTATCAAAATATAACGCTAAATGAGTCCAATTTGTGGACTCATCAGATCTCCATGAGCATATAAGGAACTTTGTTGATGTTTGCGGGCTGTTCTCCGTTAAGAACATATTCCAAGATTCGGTCCAGTTGAGGTTGCTCCTATTTTCTCTAATGGGAGAAGCATGTAAGTGGTTGACAGAGTTGCGAAGAGATTCTATCACTTTGTGGGAAGAGCTTGTCACCGCATTCCAAGTGCGATTTTTCCCTCCTTCAAAGATGATGACACTTAGGGACAACATCCAAAGCTTTACGCGCTTGGAGGGTGAGCCAATCCATGAGACTTGGCTAAGATTTAAGAAGTTGGTGCTGCAATGCCCAACTCTTGGATTGCCCGACAACATTTTTCTGCAATACTTTTACCGAATCCTTGATTCGGTGAATAAGGGAGTGGCTGATCAACTTTCTCTAGGAGGTTTATTGCATCAACCTTACATTATAGCAACCCAACTCTTGGATGGTATGACCAAAATTAACCGGGCATGGTACACCTATGAAAATCAGGTCTCCCCTCTCACTTTTAAATTGACAAAGGAGCAACTCGAGAAAGATTAAGAGAGGGACCAAAACATGGCAAAGATGATGACTCAACTTGACATTTTGGCAAAAAATGTCATAGGAGCTGGAGCTAGGAGTGTCAATGTTGTGGGTGTGGGTTGTGTAAACTCTGATGAGGCCAAGTTTGAAGTGTTGTACAATGAGGAAGTGAACTTCCTAGCCAACCAAGGAGGAGGTTATCGTGCAAACTACCCAAGGTTGGAACAGAAATGAGGGCTGGAGAGACTAGGACAGAGAGTGGCGCGATCTTAACAACTCCTGGAAGAAAATAGAAGGGGAGAAGGATAGGTATGTTCCTCCCCACGAGCGTCAAAAGCCCAAAGATTCTGAGGGTGGCCGGTCTGAGGATATGCTCTCTCATATTCTTAACAAGGTTTTAGGGTTTGATAAAATTTTGAAGGAGATGAAGGAAGATGTATCGACCCATAACCAGACGGTGACCTCTCATTCCATCTCTATCAAGCAGTTGGAGATCCAAATGGGTCAAGTTTCATCTCATTTAAACCCGAGACAACAAGGGGGGTTGCCAGTGATACTATGGAAAACCCCAAGAATGAAGTTTGAGTGGGGACTTGCGTCGTGCCACGACTTTAACTAAGGCACTTCTAGGGAGGCTACCCAAGTTTTTATTACTTTATTTCAATTTTGGAATAACGTGTGTTGGTTGTGCAGGTGAAAAAGTGAAATGTGTTTGAAATATGCAGGTTGGCAAGCTGAGAGTCCAGTTGGCAACTCACCGAAGAGCGTGTCACCGAGTGGTTCATCGAGGTCAACTAATATCGCTGAAAGGGCGCAAACTGGATGGTTTTTAAAAGGCCAAAGGTTTAATATTTAAAATCTTTCACATTCCCTCACATTTTAACTTCACAAAATCACACCTGTACTCTATATTTCCTATATTCTTGATTTTTAGCGCTTTTTGGTCGTCGATCTTGTGTTCGGAGTTGGAATTCTTTGCCGCTTAGCATTACAAATTGTATTTTGGCAAAAAAGGTTGGTTTTTCGAAACTCAAACTCTTAAATAGTGGTTAAAATCAAATGCAATTGTGTAGTTCTTATTGATGTGTGTTGGGCCTCTCTGAAATCCTAAATGTGTGGTAATTTGCTGATTTTAATTTCAATATCGTGCCTTGATTGCCTAAATTGTTGGTTCCATGACTTTTGTGCTATAATATTGGTTGTAATCTTGTGGGTTGTGCTTAATTGTTATTGAGTCTAGTCGGGTAAAATCTGAGTAACCCAAATTGTGCTAAATGACGTGCTTTGCCTAATGATGGAGCATTTGACATCATTTTTAAGGGCTAAAGTCGTCAAATGGCCAATATTGGCTAAATCGAGGGAAGTCTGAGTACCCCAGTGGAATGGTTCTAATGGGTCTGAGCCTAAATGAGTGGGTGTGTTGTTTGATTTTGTTTTCGGGTGCTGTGGGTTTGATTTTGGGAGTTTGATGAGTCCACAAATTGGACTCATTTAGGGCTATATTTTAATAGAAATTGTGTCCTCAAATGCTTATTTTATCTCAATATCTAATGAAAACACTTAAGTTTCAGGTATTTAAAGTTTGAAGGAAAGCATGGACACTACGTCGCAAAAAGGAACGAAAAGGGCGGAAAAGAACGTAGAAATGAAGGCCTGAGGATCGCCGAGTCCACTTGGTGAGTCTCCAAAGGGTTTTATTTCGCCTTTTGTTCCAGTGTGCTGAGTCTTGAAGGAAAGGATCAAGTCAGTGGAAAAAAGAAGCAGTTGGCGCATCGCCGAACAGTTTCGCGAGGCAGTACCATGTCGCCCAATGACCCAGAGCACGACGATGTTGAAGGATGGTGCAAGACGACGATGAACTACACCAAAGGGCGAAACACCAAGTTGATTGGCGCTTCCGACTAATGTTGCCGAATGATCCGCTGCAACACAGATTTTCGAAAACTATAAATACTCATTGAGAGATTAGATCTTAGTATCAGATTTTTAAATGTGGAACAAATTAATATAATTTTTAGTGCTTTTCATTTTTTGCTCTGAGTTTGAAATGGTTTTGAAGGATTGAAGAAGAAGAGGGTTTCATCTCTTTCAATTTGGAAGTGCGTCTGTTGGATTCTTCACTCTTTGCCTAAATTGAGACTTAAATCTTCATACACATTTGAATGCAAGCTCATTTAGGTATAAACTTCTATCTCTTGATGTGTGGCTTAAAACCCCAGTTCTTGGGGTGTGATTTAGAGAATATGGGTTAAGATTGTTGTTGGGTCTTGCTTGCTGATAGCTTATTCGTAGTTTAAATGTGATTTTGTTTAGTGGTTGTGGATGAATCTAATGAGGTTGTAGTTGCAAATATAATCTCATATATGTGCTTTTGGCTTGCTCGAGAGAGAAGTTACAAAACCAAGACTACTAGATTGATGGCCTAAGTAGTGGGTCGACATGAGGTTTAACTTAAAAGAGTGAACCCTAGTCCCATATCCTAACACTTAGCTCGAGAGAGTGAGTGGGGTAAGGCGTAGGCTGGTCTTCATGCGGAAAGTGGGTGTCTGAGAGGAACCCATTTGAAACGAGGTGAGTTTCTCGAGAGAGAATTTATTCCCACGTAAAGCTTAGCCTAGTCACTATTGCTCTATAAACTTTCTATCGAAAGCATGTACCCAAAAATTTAGATTAATCCGTATTCCGGTCACATCCCAAGAATCCTCTCTCATTATTTAGAAATCTTTGTTTATATTGTTGTTTTTACTTACTAGTGAAATGACCCAAAAAGTTCTTAAAAATGTGCTTCGGAAGTTACCGGAAACTTGTTTAGCTATATATAAAAAAATCTGTTTCGTTTTTCGAAAATCTGACTTCATATACTTGTTTAGGGGGTCAAATTGAGTGGGAAATGGGTCTAACCCAAATTTTAGAGCAACCGTATCAAAATCCAAAATTTTCAAGTGAAGCCTTTTTCAAGGGTCTACTTTGGAGGGTCATATCTCCTAGCACACAAATTATTGGATGGACAATAACATATCCATGGAAATCCCTTTGAGTTAGCTACCTAACGCACTTCGTTTCACCTCATTCGGAGTTCGGACGAAGAAGTTATGCCCATTTTCGTAAAATCTGTCCGGCAGGAAAGGCAATTTCCAGTGAGCATTTTT
>JAJOOR010015107.1:0-25516 GCA_036250505.1 Solanum acaule
TTAACCTTCTTAACATCGATGAAGAAACCAAAGGTAAACTTCTTGCTATTCTTGATGAACCTTTTTCTGAATCTTCAGGTGCATCTGATGAATACAGTGATGACGAAGACATTGATCTCGATTATGATTCAGATGACAGACAATCAGGAAAAGACTGCACTTGTACCGAAGCCTTCTGTACTTGTGATAGTACACCACAAATCCGTGTACTTTCTGACCATTCGAAAGAAGCTCTCTTTGATGTCATCCAACACATCAATGACAATGAGGCTAGGAACTGTTTTCTCCTAGAACTCAAAAATCTTCTTCTCAATAAGGACAAACCAAAACCTCGTCCTATAATTGAACCTTTCAGTATGAAACAGATCATGAATCGTTCAGATACTCTCTCCGAACCATCTATCTCAGATCTTCGTCATGAAGTATCTAGCCTCAAAGAAGAGATAAAAAATATTAAATCTCGACTTTGTATTATCGAAACTGACATTCTCCCCAATCAAGTTCCTAGAGGAACTACCTTCCATGACCTTGAATCTAACCAAAGTTCTTCCCACGAAGATCTTAATGATAACATTGGTATTAACCCTTCCGATATCAATAATGATCATTCAATAGAACCCTTTGTTACCAATACAGGTAATGAGACTTCCTCTTCTGCAGCACCAGGAGTAACGGTAATTTCTTCTATCCAACCTCAGAGTCATCATATACCTGTAAAAATTGTAGTTAGTAAACATTTTGTTATTAACAAAATTGCTTTGCTTGACAGTGGTGCAGATAGGAATTGCATAGTAAAAGGTATTGTTCCAACCAAGTATTTACAAAAAAGTACTTCAAAATTATACTCCGCAACAGGAGAACCTTTGAAAATTAATTATAAGCTCTCTAAAGCTCATATTTGCAATAATGGCATTTGTTTAACAAATGATTTTGTTATTACTGAAGATATCAATGAAGATATTATTCTTGGAATACCTTTTATCACACAGATAAAACTTTATCTTACTAACCTTGATGGTATTACTACTACTATTCTCGGAAAAGATTTACATTTTCCATTTGTTAAAACTCTTTCACAAGATGAAAGTAATTTTGTAAGAGAAAACACTGTTTTCAGGATTAATAACCTTTCACAACATATCACCTTTTTAAAGGATGAAATTCGTGTTAAGAAAATTGAACAGATTTTAAAAACCCCGGAGATAGTTACTAAGATAGCTAATCTTAGTAACTAATTCAGGGATTTTGAATCCTGGGTAGGTTTCTATGCTTTGACTAGAAGTAGTAGAAGCCGGAGTAGGTCTTCCACTAAGGCTAGGTTTTGTATCTTCTAATAGCCTCCTATTCATAAATGTGGCGCGCTTCACATTTATAAACAATACTCTACTAGACGTCGTTTGAGACATCCTAGAACCATTCTAAAACTTATGCTCTGATTACCAAGTTTGTCACGACCCAAGGGTACCCCCTAGATATAATATGGCACATAGAACCCCGAAAGACTCAATATAAGCCACATAGCATATCATAACATAAGACAATATAAAAGTATGGAAATTTAAAACATTTTTCATAACGATCGAAGTCTTATAAAAACAAAGCGGAAGTCTTTAACCTTTGTCTCAAACCATCTAAACCAACTTTGAATAACTCTTGGGAAACCGCCCATACATTAGTGTAAAACATAAAATAAAGACATAAAAGAATTGGGTGATCAAGTCCTCGATTCTATGAGGTCTCACCAAAACTTCTCTTCTTGATCTACTATGAACCAAGCCACGAGGATGGAAGTCAATATCGCTGAACCCTACATTTGATAAGAATGTAGGCAAAAGTATGCGTTAGTACTATAATGTACTAAATATGATGGCTAGCATAAATCATCAACATAAGCATATAAGAGGAATTAGTCAACATAAGACATATACCATAATCATAAGAGACAATAACATCAATCATAAGCATAAGAGACATCATCATGAGACATAGGCTATAAGCATAAGAGATAATAACATAGTTATGGGCATAATCAATATATATAGTTTAACGTGACATAAGAAACACTTCATAAGCCACCTCAGTGCAATCATGGATAAGACCCCATAATCCCACCCATGCTAAGCAAGTCACTTTAGGTCCTCATTCATATCTATCATCTTTTGATCTCATCCTTAGCATACTTCTCATAGTCAAGGGAACACTCACCTTTAGTCACACATATATTGAAAGGGCCTTTCAAGCTACAATCCAAACTAAGCATACATCATAAGCATAAGCCATAAGCATATTCAACATATAGATCATCATAACATAAAAGGAACATACCATGAATACCCTCAAAGCATACTTGTGCAATGCATAAATAAGATCCCATAATCTCATTCATACTAAGTAAAGCTTCTTGAGTAACCATAGTTCATAATTCATATTTTTATTGTGGGAATTTAGCCTTAACCGACATAGACCATGTGAGTTTAACATGGAATTCGGTGTCTACCCCACACCGAAAAGGGGTTCTCTACTTGCCTAAGGTAGAATCATACTCTTAGCTTAGGTGGATCCAATAGCTAAGTAACCTACGAGGGCACATAGTTTATGGGATAAGGAGATTGCTACTAGAAACCCAGAATCAATTATGGTAGAAGGTCTCCATCTCATGAGATACATACTTTGGGAACCCGGACTCAACTAAGGTAGAAGGAACCCATTTGGAAAGCCGGACTCAACTAGTGTAAAATCTTTCATTGGGAAGCCGGACTCAACTAGCGTAAAAACTTCCATCTCATATAAAATATCCACTCGGTGCTAAGCATAATTCCCATTTGAGTTCAGATTAAGTCTTGACTGAAGTTCATATTTATGGAAGAATTTCTTGACACTCAATCCAACATAACTCATATTATAGCTCATTAGACCATACGTCAGAATAACCTTTAATTGTCCATGTCTTCATATAGATTCATTAGGTGAGACTAGTCTTCCAACTTTAGAATCACTATATAGAGAGAAAACCTCTCACATCATATCATATTCATGCATAAGTTTGTATATGAGAATAACCTTTCAACAACACAACAACTAGATCATGAGCATATTCACTTTACTCTCAAAGTGTTCTTAAAGCATGTACTAAACTTCATAAAGCATTCATAATATCATATCTTTCCCTTTCAAGGGTCAAAGCTCATATCAAATCAACACATCTAGAATTGCTACAATAGACATGGATATAATCATAATTCAAGTAGTTCAATTACTACAAGCATAATCTCATACTTCACCTCCTTAAGGTTTAAAACTCACATTCAATCATTACCCTAGGGTTCAAGCACTAGACATGGATATCATCCTAACGCATGTGATTCTATCACTTTATGCATTCAAACATTCATGAGGTAGATTAGGTGGATAAAGTACTTCCACAACAATTCTTTCTAATAGTCTACCATCATCATATAAGCTTCACTATTAAAGCCTTAATATTAGTAATTCACATATTAGCTTTTACCCTCAAGGCCCTAGAAATCACCTTCATACTACAAGTCTTACTCTCAAGCAATACTTCACATGATCATCATATGAGCCTAATTCTCAAGACAATCTAAACACGTGCTTCTTTCTTAAGAAATTCTAGTCATATATCATCATATAAACTCAATCTTCAACACTACTAATCGTGATCAATCAAATAAGCCCTAATCTAATCAATTCATATATACAAGCTTTGCTTTTAGGCAATTCATAAAGAAATTCATCAATCTTAGAAGGTCACATTTAAGCCCTCAATTTCCCTTTCATGGCATAAAGACCAACTATGTCAATTTCACCCTAGAATCTTAGGTTAATCATGAATACTTGTATAATCACACTAAAAACATGTAATTACATCATAAACAATCATAAACAACCACTATCCACTCAATTGGATCAACACACAACAATACCCACAATATAGGAAGGAACCTTAACTAGAATTGGGGATTCATCTTCACAATTGGAGGTAACATGGGGGCTTCATGGATAAAAGGGATCCATGAATGAATAAGCCATCATACCTTGATTACAAAGCCTATCAAGCTTGAAACAATCTTGACCTAGCTTGACCTCTTCTTCTTGTTTCTAGAGAGAGGATATTTTAGAGGAAATTGGGTTTCTTTTGGGGATTTAGAAATAATGATTTGGAATCACTTAATTAAGGGTCTAAAGTCTTTATATATGTGTCCTAAGTAAGGTTAAAACGACACCAATTAACCCCTAATTAAATCCGGAATGACCCACTCATCCCTCACTTAACCGCTAGAAATAACTTCAGTACCTCACCCACGAGACCACGCCCACGGGCAGTGGGTGGACCCACGGGGCATGATGGCCTTCCGTGGGTGGTGGTCTGTAGGTGAACTTCTGGGACCCTGACCCACGATGCCATCCACGAGGCGTGGACCCCCCTACAGGGTGTGAATCCATTGTGGGTGCACTGCCTTTCTTAGGCAGTTTGCTAGGGTCCTCCCCAAGGACCCTTGGTTGGTCCTTGAGGAGTCGTACCTTGACGTTCTAACCCTCAACCCTTCATTTTAAGTTTGGGAAGCCATATCTACGACTCTAACCCTCACGTCAAGCTCTAGTTTAGCCTATTAGTTTCTTGGGTGTTACAATATCTCCCCCTTGGGAACATTCGTCCTCGAATGACGATTCTAAACACCTTTTAAAGGAAACGACTCTAGACTAGCAGCCCATCATGCATGTAACACATCTAAATGCACACAAACAAAGAGGAAAACTTCGACTCCAAGCTAAACATACTCAATGTAACACAAGAAAGTAGGAACTACATCAAACAACCCAAAATGCATAGAATTTCAACTTTTCTCATATTCATAGGAGGTACTACTTTCTCCAACTAAAAGCATGCTCAACACAATATCATGGAGCCAATATGCATTTCATTCTCAAAAGCATACAAAAGCATGTTCATCATTTCATCTCATGAAGTCAAACAAGCAACTCATACTTAATGCACAACAACATGAACAACATAAATCATGAAAATTCATTTTCTTTCTAAACATGAATTTCTCAAGAACATGCATAACATAAGGAAATCATGGAAAACACATAAATTACACATGACTTCACATAAGGCACAAACCATGAGGAGCTCACCATTTAAATGCTAAAGGAGGAATAAAAGGAAAAAGGATGAGGACATCGGGAAATCTCATTGGCCCTTGGCCACCCTAGTAGAACCCTCACCTAAAACCTTCACTAAAGGACCGCTATTTAACACTTTCATGTAAATAACTTCCTTGCTCTGTTTTATTTCTTAACTTGCCGGTCTAATATCCCTACCAGTATTTCTAAATTAGAAAAGTTCTCATTAACTCCCAACTTTTCTTAAGGGATTTGTGAATGTCGGATCTCTAACACCCTTCTTTATCCAAGAGACATGGAAAACCGGATACGCCGGTACTACTCATTAAGCAACTCTAGTTCACAAGCAACCTTACCAACTCCACTCAATATCTCATATAATCAAACTAAACCGGGACTAATCTTCGCAACTCACTACACCTCTCAAGGTGAGAATTTCAAGCCAACCTAAATCATTAACATCAAGAACGCTCAACGACCTTGCTATCTAAGCATATCATCTCCCCCTTATGAGTAAGCCTATACGGACTATTCTACGCATCATATCCTTCAATTCTAAGGTCGGAGAAAGTTATCACTAAGCTTTCACATCCATCAAACAAGATGATTCTAAACCATGGTGGATTACACTTCTACCCTTTCGAGGAGTCTATTCTTTCAACACACCTAGGCATTTCTCAAATACCTTATTAATCAAATCTTTTAACATACCCCAAAACTCATCTTGACTAAGTCGGGTTCTATCACCAAATAAACATAATCATAATGCAACCCATTCATACTAAAAGCAACATCACAGTCTATCATGCCAAGTCTATCAAGTCACAAAAGGCAAGCATTTCGGAAACTAATAAAGCATGGAACACATACCGGGAGCAACATTCAGAGGACTCCCTTTTTCACCTCTAGATTAGAGAGCATAGGACCTAATTTATTTCCTCTCTCTTCCCCTAGTGGTAAGTACCGAGCAATCTCTCATTTTGTGGTCACTCCTACCACAACCATAACAACCCTCCATACTGGCCAAACATCTACCCTTATGTCTTTTGCCACATCTAGCACAAGTAGGAAATAGGGGTCTACTATCCTTTCTTTGAGACTTAGGGTTAGACACCCTTTCTAGGATGTCTCGGGGAATTCCTACAAGGACCTTGTCCGGAGAACCTTCCAAGAGGAGAATTACCATCATCAATCCTAAATCTGTTTTTCTCCCTAAACCTTTCTTCAAGTTTATCTTTCTCAACTTGATGAGAATAAATCATAAGGAGAGAAATATTCATATCATGATCAAGCATGGACATACGACATTCTTTTTCTACTGAATCAAACACTCTCGACACAAACTTACTCATTCCCGACCTAGGATCGGACACTAGAATTGGAGCATACTTAGACAATTAGGTGAACTTCCATGCATACTCCTTAATGCTCATATCACCTTGTCTAAGGTTAATGAACTCAAGATCTAAAGCTTCTCTCATCTCTAAAAGGAAGAACCTATCTATAAAAGCACTATTTAACCCTCTCTACTCTATGGGACCCATTCCTTCCTGTCTAGCCTCTTTCCACTGATAATACCATATTTGTGCAACCCCTTTGAGTTGACAAGAAGCCAACTCCGCCTTCTCTACCACAGTCACTCCCACAAGGTCTAATACCTTAGAGACCTCTTCTATAAACTCTTGAGGATCTTCCTCCACCTTTGACCCATAAAATTCTAGAGTTCCTATCCAGGCCTGAGTCAACAGTTGAAAATCAAACCTAAGCTTCGCATTTGTTACTTTCTCTTCCAAAAGGTCAATTGGAGCTTGTGGAGGAATTTCTTGATCCACATTGTCTTCCTCATCCCTTCTAAAGTTAGCCCTTATAGTAGTCAT
Source organism: Solanum acaule (assembly GCA_036250505.1). Taxonomy (NCBI): domain Eukaryota; kingdom Viridiplantae; phylum Streptophyta; class Magnoliopsida; order Solanales; family Solanaceae; genus Solanum; species Solanum acaule. The sequence goes on from JAJOOR010015107.1 coordinate 7,026, forward strand.
ATCCTGAAAACTATCGGGCACGGATTAGGAGAAAGACCTAATAGAGTTAAACTCTATGGCATGACTAAGAGAATGAAAAAGTGAAGTTTCCTAAACATCCAATAGCCTCCCATTCATAAATGTGGCGCGCTTCAAATTTCTGAACAAGACTCTACTAGACGTGGTTTAAGACATCCTAGAACCATTCTAAACATTGTGCTCTTATTATCAATTTTGTCACGACCCATGGGTACCCCTAGATGCAACTTGGCACATAGAACCTCGAAGGACTCAATGTATTCCACTTAGCATATCATAACATAAGATAATATAAAAGTACAGAAATTTAAAACATTTTTCATAACAATTGAAGTCTTATAAAAATGAAGCAGAAGACATTAACCTTTGTCTAAAACCATCTAAAACAACTTTGAATAATTCTTGGGACACAGCCCATACAATAGTCTAAAATATAAAATAAAGACAAAAAAGGATACGGTAATCAAGTCCTCAATGCTATAAGGACTCACCATAACTTCTCTTATTGATCTACTATTAACCTAGCCACGAGGATGGAAGTCAGTATCGCCGAACCCTACATTTGATAAGAATGAAGGCAAAAGTATGCATTAGTACTATAATGTACTAACTATGATGGCTAGCATAAATCATCAACATAAGCATATAAGAGGCATTCGTCAACAAAAGACATATACCATAATCATAAGAAACAACAACATCAATCATAAGCATAAGAGACATTATCATAAGACATTGCCTATAAGCATAAGAGATAATAACATAGTCATAGGCATAATCAATGTATCTAGTTTAACATGACATAAGAAACACTTCATAAGCCACCTCAAGGCAAGCTCGTGCAATGCATGGATAAGACCCCATAATATCATCCATGCTAAGAAAGTCACTTTAGGTCCTCATTCATACCTATCATCTTTTGATCTCATCCTTAGCTTACTTCTCATAGACAATGGAACACACACCTTTAGTCATACATATATTGGAAGGGCCTTTCAAGCTACAATCCAAACTAAGCATACATCATAAGCATAAGCCATAAGCATATTCAACATATAGATCATCATAACATAAAAGGAACATACCATGAATACCCTCAAAGCATACTTGTGCAATACATGAATAAGATCTCATAATCTCACCCATACTAAGTAAAGCTTCTTGAGTAACCATAGTTCATAATTCATATTCCTATTGTGGGAATTTAACCTTAACTGACATTGACCATGTGAGCTTAACATGGAATATGATGTCTACCCCACACCGAAAAGGGGTTGCTCTAATTGCCTAAGTTAGAACCAATGTAGAACCATACTCTTAGCTTAGGTGGATCCAATAGCTAAGTAACCTAAGTGGGCACGTAGTTTATGGGATAAGAAGATTGCTACTAGAAACGCAGACTCAACTATGGTAGAAGGTCTCCATCTCGAGAGATACATACTTTGGGAACCCGGACTCAACTAAGGTAGAAAGAACCCATTTGGAAAGCCGGACTCAACTAGTGTAAAAGCTTTCATTAGGAAGCCGGACTCAACTAGCGTAAAATTTTCCTTCTCATATTCAATATACACTCGGTGCTAAGCATAATTCCCATCTGAGTTCATATTAAGTCATGACCTAAGTTCATATTTATGGATGAATGTCTTGACACTCAATCCAACTTAACTCATACTATAGCTCATTAGATCATGTGTGAGAACAACCTTTCATCATCCATGTCTTCATATAGATTCATTAGGTGAGACTAGTCTTCCAACCTTACAGTCACTATATAGAGATAAAACATATCACATTTCATGCATAAGTTTGTATATGAGAATAACCTTTCAACTAGATCATGAGCATATTCACTTTACTCTCAAATTGTTCTTAAAGCATGTACTAAACTTGATAAAGCATTCATAATATCATATCTTGCCCTTTCAAGGGTCAATGATCATATCAAATCAACACATCTTGAATTGCTCCATTAGACCTGGATATAACCATAATTCAAGTAGTTCAATTAGTACAAGCATAATCTCATACTTCACCTCCTTGAGGTTCAAAATTCACTTTCAATTTTCACCCTAGGGTTCAAGCACTAGACATGGATATCATCCTAACTCATGTGATTCTATCACTTTATGCATTCAAATATTCATGAGGTAGATTAGGTGGATAAAGTCCTTCGACAACAATACTATCTAATAGTCTACCATCATCATATAAGCTTCACTATAAAAGCCTTAATATTAGTAATTCACATATTAGATTTTACCCTCAAGGCCCTAGAAATCACCTTCATACTACAAGCCTTACTCTCAAGCAATACTTCACATGATCATCATGTATGCCTAATTCTCAAGACAATCTAACCACATGCTTATTTCTTAAGCAATCTAGTCATATATCATCATATAAATTCAATCTTCAACACTACTAATCATGGTCAATCAAATAAGCCCTAATCTAATCAATTCATGTCTACAAGGTTTGCTTTTAGGAAATTCATATCTAGGTGTTCTAATCTCAAACAATTCATAAAGAAATTCATTAATCTTAGAAGGTCACATATAAGCCCTCAATTTCCCTTTCATGGCATAAAGACCAACTATGTCCATTTCACCCTAGAATCTTAGGTTAATCATTAATACATGTATAATCATACTAAAAACATGTAATTACATCATAAACAAACATAAACAACCACTATATACTCAATTTGATCAACACACAACAATACCCAAAATATATGAAGGAACCTTAACTAGAATTGGGGATTCATCTTCACAATTGGGGGTAGCATGGGGTCTTCATGGATGAAAGGGATCCAAGAATGAATAAGCCACCATACCTTGATTACAAAGCCTAGAAAGCTTGAAACAATGGAGTCTTGACCTAGCTTGACCCTCTTGTTCTTCTTCTTCTTATTTTTTCTAGAGAGAGGATTTTTGAGTGGGAATTGAGTTTTCTTTTGGGATTTATAAATAATGATTTGGAATCACTTAATTAAGGGTCTAAAGTATTTATATAGGTGTCCTAAGAAAGGTTAAAATGACACCACTTAACCCCTAATTAAATCCAGAATAACCCATTAACCCCTCACTTAACCGCTTGAAACAACTTCACTGTCTCACCCACGAGACCATGCCCACGGGGTGTGCTGGTCTTTCGTAAATGGTGGTCTGCAAGTGAACTTTTGGGACCCTGACCCACGAGGCCATCCACGAGACGTGGACCCCCTACGGGGAGTGAGTCCCTCTGTGGGTACATTGCCTTGGGCAACCTTTATTAGGCAGTTTGCTAGGTTCCTCCTCAAGGACACTTGGTTGGTCAATGGGGAGTGGTATATTGACATTCTAACCCTCAACCATTAATTTTATGTTCGGGAAGCCATATGTAAGATTCTAACACTCACGTCAAGCTCTAGTTTAGCCTACTAGTTTCCGGGGTGTTATAGATAGAGAGCCACACTTTGAGGTTAGATGATCTGACTGCTAGGATAGAGGCTCAGGAAAAGGCCGGGTATAGTTCTAGTGCTTTAGACATCCTGAGGTTTGAGGTTGCTACTTTGAGGGTAAAGGTGGTCAAGATACAGTTTATGGACATCTCCATATTATGGGGTGAGGTTCCCTTTTCAGATGTTGTTTCCCCTATGTTTGATGCACCTGATATTCCTTCCTCTAGTGTGATTTGAGTTGTTTTAGATGTTGAGACTATTGCTAAGGACGATAGTGAGAGAGTTGAGGAGACAGATGAGGAGGAGTTGTGAGATAAAGGGAATGGGATTGCTAAGGCACTGACAAAACTACAAGAGACTGAGGAGTTTATCCTTCCGACCGTCCTGGAGAGATCTCTTCAAGAGACTTCAGATGTTGGTTCCATTGGAGTAATTCCAGACTCTACCACACTTCCTGCTGAGACAAACACTGAAGCCCTAGTTGTGCCTTCCTTGCCGCCTCTAATAATCCTTCTATCGAGCATCGATGCTCCTCTTGAGGATTATCGACCTGAGACTCCAGATAAGAGTGCTCCACAGGCATATCTTGATAGGGGTACCCTTTCTCTCAGCCTCCCACTACTTTCTTTTGATTTGCATTGAGGACACTCCATTCTATTTTTGGTGGGTTGAGAGCCTTCCTACCTATATTCCCCTTCTTCTTGTATTTGTTATTTCGTATTTTGAACAGTTATAGTTTGATGTTTGTTTATATTAGAGTGCTCTTTTGGGTAAATGTGTGTCTCTTTACTTCTTTTTCGTTCTCTCTTGATGATTCCAACCCCCATAAGTTTTAAAATCATGAAATGCTTGAGGTATTCATTGATAAAAAATTGAGAATTGATTTTGTCCAATATTGATGTTTTAAATAGTACTCATGGCGAGCATGATGCATAATGTTGGTGTTGCGAGAATGATGATGATGTGGTTACACCTTTGAATGATCTCTTTCAATATTTTGTTGACTAGATGTGTTTTGATATGAGCCATGCAATGAACATCGCACGTACGCTTTTTGATCTTTTCGGGATATGGAAAATGATTGTATTTCAAGGTTCCATGTGTGGAGAGTTTTTACTTGAAAGCATGCATGTGGAGTCCTAGAATTTGCCTTATTAGTTCAATTGTGTAACACCCCGACTTTTCGAAACGTTTAAATTGACTCGTATCTTCGTGGAAGGACCAGGACGGTGGGTAATAAATTAAGAATGATGTGTTATGTGATATTTCAAGTGTTCAAGGATTGTATCTAAAGTTTTGAAGTTAGGTAAGTGTCAAAATAAAGTTGGCGAAAGGTACCGTAAATTCCTTTTTAAAGAATTGTCTGAAATTTGGGTCAAATGTCCCGAAAGTTTTCTCTTAATCTATAAATATTTATGGTGCCCACAACCTATGAAATCGAAGATCTACGAGTCTAGTTTCCAACGCATCAACCTGTTTGTTCATACGACTTCAGAATGGAGAGATATTCACATTTTCGCAAGACTGTGCAAGCAGGCAAGTGAGGTGGGTCCCCTAGGTCGGTGGAACTTTATATATCTCATATTCTTCAACTTTTCTTCATTTTTCTTAGGGAAGAACCAGAAAACTCACAAAAGCCACTTCTAGGATCAGCCAAGTTACAGATTTTCGTGACTTAAGTCCTTGACAAAAGTTGTTCTATGCGTTGAGCTCGTCAACATGGTATAATTTGTTTTATCGATTTCCTAGCATATCGTACTTCGGTGTGTGGACAGCAGGGGTTTGGGCATATTATAAAGTTTTGAGGTAACAACCTTCTTTCATCGACTCTAGCTTTGATAAGTCGCAAATAGCAATTTGTAACAGAAATACATATCTTTTATCAGATTATCGTTGTATCTTCTATTCTTTTGTGTTGATTATAGTCCTGCCTTGTTGTAGTATCGAGAGGGGTGGTGAGTAAAGTCATTAGGCCACGTGAATTCAGCGAAAAAGGTATGTTAAGGCTATTCCCTTCTTACGACATGTTTCCTTAAAGTTTAGGAGCAATGTATTGGGTTGTTATACTTGTTGTACTTGTAGCCATTATTTTTTATTGTTGGATGCTCAGGTGGATATAATCCTCCCATGTAGGGATTCTTATTCAATTAGTAGCATCCTTATGTTGGACACGACTTGGAGGCTATCCACATAGGTTGATATAGCTAAATTGCTCGCTTCTAGCCTATTGGATTGTTATTGTTGCCCTTGGGGCTATTGTGGTTAGCTGCAGGAATGTGATCTCTGCCTAGAATGGCTATGTTCTGCCTACGGGGCTATATGGCTTCCTAGAAGGGCTATGAGTTGCCTACGGGGATATATTGGTGCCTAGAAGGGCTATGTATTGCCTACATGGCCATGTTGTTGCCTAAGAGGGCTATGAGTTGTCTATAAGTTATGTTGATGCCTAAGAGAGCTATGTGTTTCCTACGGGGAAATATTAATGCCTAATAGGGCTATGTGACTGCCTAAGGGGCTAGGGAACTACTGATAGGGGTATATACACTGATTGGAACCTTCTGGGATTATGGGGGCCTAGGTAGGTGGTCTTGTGTGCTGTTTGTACCTGCCGAGTTTATGGGGGATTGGTTAGGTTATTGTTTTATTATTTTGATAAGTTTAGATTTAGGAGCAGGTCAGTACACTTATCTTATCCCTTATTTATTTATCGGATTACTCCGGTATATTAGGATACCTGCTCATAGTTTATTGCCTTTCATACTTTGTACATTATTTCGTACTGATTCCCCATTGACTGGGGCGCTGCATTCATGCATACAGGTCCCGATAAATGACCCAGTAGACCTCCGAATTGACTTCTATCTGGTTGGCTAGCCCCTTTCCTCCAGAGCTACTAGAGTTGAGAGGTTTGTTAGCTTTTGTTGTATTATAAGGTACGTTATGGCCATGCTGGCCTAGTTTGTTGGTTTTCTGAAGCTTGTTAGTTGTTTGATGTATTGTCTTGTTATATACCTGCTTTCAGTTTTGGTATGGAGATCATGGTGGCCTCGACTGCCCAATCAGGACTTATGTGTTGGTTGGCTATTTCTTTATATGAACTCTTGGGAGTAGCTATTTCTTTTATATATCTGTTGACAGGGGCCTTGCCGGACGAGGGCCCAATTTTAAGCCGAGATATACTTGTGTGTTTTCTTGATTGTGTGTGGCTGCCATGCGCTAGTAGCAAATGGTTCAGCAGGGTCGGCTCGGGCTTGAGTTCTGGCATTAGGAGCCAGTTGCACCCCTTAAGTTTGGGGCGTGACAAACTGGGTATCAGAGCAACGTCGTATCCTAGGGAATCTGCAAGCCGTGTCTAGTAGAGTCTTGTTTATAAATGTGTTGTGCACCACATTCGATAAGCAAGAAGCTACCAGGCAAGTTAGAATGACTACCCTTCTTTTGCTCACCTCGTGCTATAGAGCAGTGTCTTAAGGGTTGAGGTTTCTGGCTTATAATTGATATTTGTATGCAGATAGAGATGGCCGACACCAGACAGACCACAACTAGCCAAGGGCTAGATACAGCTATAGGCGAGGGTACAGACACGGTACCACAGGTGGAGGTAGGCCCTTGTGAGACCCAGGGGGAGACATCTTCTCAACCCCCTATAGGTTCTCCACCGCTTCAGGAGCCTCCGAGGGCTACAGGACCCCCAGCTCCACCAGCAGTACCACCTATAGTTCCTCCTATTCCATCTGACCAGGATTTCAAGAGTGCAGTATGTATGTTAGCACAGTTAGTAGCTGCACAGCGCCAGCCAGTTGCGCTAGATGTTGTCGGACCTTCTGAAGGGCCCGAAAGTTCTAGAGTTCGTGAATTTCTTGCCTTGAATCCTTCACAGTTTACAGGGATAGATCATAGAGAGGACCCTCAGCACTTTGTTGATCAGCTTCATAGGATCTTCAGAGTCATGCATGCCTCAGCGACTGAGTCAGTTGAGTAAGCAGCATTTCGATTGTGTGATGTTGCAGTATTGTGGTACGAAAGTTGGGAGAGATATAGGGGAAAAGATATATCTCTACCCACTTGGGATAGCTTTACAGAAGATTTCATAGATCACTGTTTGCCTCGAGAGATTAGGGATTGCCGGGTGGACTAGTTTCTGAACCTCCGACAGGGCAGCATGAGTGTACGAGAGTACGGGTTGAGATTTGATTCATTGGCTAGATATGCGCCAGCATTTGTTGATACAATGCATGACAGGGTCCATAGATTTGTGGGAGGGCTTGACTCAGACTATATCGACGCTTGTTCTACCGCTACACTAAATAATAATATGGATATCTCGCGAATTTAGGCCTTTGCACAGGGAATAGAGGATTGCCGACATCTGCAGTATATGAGTGAGAGGGTCGAGAGAGACAGACAGAAGAGGGCTAAGCCCATTGTGTCACAGGGAGATTCTCAGGGTGGTCCCAGACCCCAATATTCTAATAGGCCACCTAGACCTCCACCACAGTAGTTCCAGGGTAGTAGATTTGATCGTTAGGGACAGTCAGGCCAAGGAGAAGGTTCACGAGCATCAAGCTCTCACCAGCAGAGGGGTTCAGGCCATGCTAGGACAGCCCCACTGTGTTACGCTACTTGCGGTAGGATGCATTTTGGGAGGTGCAAGCAGGGTTCCACAGGTTGTTATTCTTCTGGACAGGAGGGGCATGGGTGGAGAAACTGCCCAACCATAGGTCAGGATGGTATAAGTCAGTCGACCAGGTCAATAGGTTCCACCTCATCAGCACAATCTATAGGGAGTGCACCCCAGACTCCAGCAGGTAGAGTTAGAAGTGGAGGCAGAGAGGGAACATCTAGTTCTGGTAGTGGCCAGAACCGTATATATTCACTAGCCGGCCAACAAGACTCAGACTCAGAGTCATCAATAGCAAAATCTATTATGTCTTATGTTACTCCATTTATCACGGGGAAGTTATATATAGTAGCAAAGTCATTAGATCAACCCTTTGTTGTATCTACACCAGTTAGTGAGTCAATTATTTCCAGGAGAGTTTATCGAGGTTTCACGGTAGAAATTATCGACCGTCAGACCTCTGTAGACCTCGTAGAGTTAGAAATGGTCAATTTCGATGTTATTATGGGTATGGACTGGTTAGCGTCTTGTTATGCTAATGTTGAATGTCGGACAAAGACTGTTAGATTCCAATTTCCAGGAGAGGCAGTTCAGGAATGGAAAGGCGATACAGCAACGCCGAAAGGTAGGTTTATTTCCTATCTTAAGGCGAGGAGGATGATTACTAAGGTTTGTATTTATCATCTTGTTCGCGTTCATGATATAGATGCAGAACCACCGACTCTTTAGTCTATTCCAGTAGTTAATGAGTTTCTAGATGTATTTCTAGACAAGTTCCCTGGTATCCCTCCAGAACGGGAAATTGATTTTGCTATTGATATGCTACCAGGTACACAACCCATATATATCCCTCCTTATAGAATGGCTCCTACTGAGCTAAAGAAGTTGAAGGATCAGCTGAAAGACTTGCTGGATAAAGGCTTTATCAGGCCTAGTGTTTCACCATGGGGTGAACCAGTATTTTTTGTGAGGAAGAAAGATGGCTCACTAAGAATGTGTATCGATTACCGACAGCTAAATAAGGCAACTATAAAGAATAAGTATCCCCTTCCGAGGATTGATGACTTGTTTGATTAGTTACAAGGTGTTGAGTGCTTCTCAAAGATTGATTTAAGATCAGGGTACCACCAGATACGAGTTCGGGAGAAAGACGTTCCAAAGACAGCTTTTAGAACTAGATATGGACACTTTGAGTTCTTGGTAATGTCTTTTGGATTAACAAATGCCCCAGCAATTTTCATGGACCTGATGAATAGCATATTCAGGTCGTATCTAGATACGTTTGTGATTGTATTTATTGATGATATTTTGGTCTATTCACATTCAAAAGCTAAGCATGCAGATCACTTGTGAGAAGTTCTGTAGGTTCTTCGAGAGCATGAACTTTACACAAAGTTCTCCAAGTGTGACTTCTGGTTGAGCTCTGTGGCTTTCCTAGGCCATATCATATCAGATTCCGGCATTATAGTTGATACACAAAAGATTGAGGCAGTAAAGACTTGGCCCAGACCCATGACTCCGACTGAGGTTCATAGTTTCTTAGGATTAGTTGGGTACTACAGAAGGTTCGTAGAGGGGTTTTCTTCACTTTCAACACCATTAACGAAGTTGACTCAAAAAATGGCTAAGTTCCAATGGACTGAGGCTTGCGAGCATAGTTTCCAGGAACTGAAGGACTGACATCAGCACCAGTTCTAACATTGCCAGAGGGTTCAGAGGGCTATGCGGTGTATTGTGATGCCTCTGGTGTTGGGTTGGGATGTGTTCTAAGGCAACATCGTAAGGTTATCGCATATGCTTCAAGGTAGTTGAGGAAGCATGAGAAGAACTATCCCACCCACGATTTAGAGTTGGCTGCAATTGTGCAAGCGTTAAAGATCTGGAGACACTATTTGTATGGCGTTCATGTTGACATTTTCATAGATCATAAAAGTCTTTAATATATCTTTAGAGAGAAGGAGTTAAATCTGCAACAACATCGACAGCTTGAATTACTGAAAGACTACGACGTGGATATTTTATATCATCCAGGAAAGGCAAATGTGGTAGCGGATTCCCTCAGTCGAAGATCTATGGGTAGTTTATCCTATTTAGGTGTTGAGAAGCGGGAGCTAACACGAGAGCTTTATCAGTTAGCTAGCTTGGGAGTCAGATTGCTAGAGGCAGACGATAGTGGGGTGGGTCACAAATAACGACACAGCCATATCATCTCTAGTTGTGGAGGTAAAATCACTGCAACAAGAGGATCCTAGCTTAGACCATCTCTGAGGCAAGGCCCAGGATCAGCATTCTTTAGCATTTGATATAGCAGAAGATGGAGTCCTCAGATATAGCGATCGATTGTGTGTTTCGAATGTTGCAGGGCTTTGACATCGAATTATGGAAGAGGCACATCATTCCCATTATTCTATTCACCCTGGTTCAACAAAGATGTACCATGATATTAAAGAGATATATTGGTGGCAGGGGATGAAGAGAGACGTTGCTGAGTTTGTGGCACAGTGTCCTAACTGCCAACAGGTGAAGGTTGAGCACCAAAAGCCCGCTGGGCTAGTTCAGCAGATAGCCATACCTTTGTGGAAGTGGGAAGCAATTAATATGGATTTTACTACAGGGTTTCCTCGAACGCGTTGCAACTTTGACTCTATTTGGGTCATTGTTGATAGACTAACAAATCAGCCGACTTATTACTGGTCAGGGCAAATTTTACGGCCGAAGACTATGCAGGGCACTATATTAGAGAGATTGTTAGGCTACACGGTGTCCAGTATCTATTATCTCTGATAGAGGAGCACAATTTACTGCCAACTTCTGGAAGTCCTTCCAGAAAGGACTGGGGATATAGGTTAATCTTAGTACAGGCCAGGCTGAGCGCACAATTTTGACACTCGAGGATATGTTACGAGCGTGCGCGCTGGACTTCAAAGGAAGTTGGCACCTTATGAGGCTTTGTATGGGCGAAACTGTAGATCCCCCATGGAATGGTTCGAGGTAGGTGAGTTAGGGTTAATTGGACCCGACTTAGTATAGCAGGTTAAGCTCATTCGGGAGAGGTTGCTAACAGCTCAAAGCCGACAGAAGTCATACTCAGATATGCAACGAAGGGACTTAGATTTTTGTGTCGATGATTGGGTATTCTTAAAACTCTCTCCTATGAAGGGTGTTATGAGATTTGGCAAAAAAGGCAAGCTTAGTCCAAGATTCATTGGGCCATAACGGATCCTTCCGAGGGTAGGACCAGTGGCTTATGAGCTAGAATTGCCTTCGGGGCTAGAATCAATTCATCCAATTTTCCATGTATCGATGCTACAAAAGTGCGTAGGAGACCCTTCTTGGGTTGTTCCAGTTGAGGATGTTCAGATCACAGGGGAGTTGTCCTACGAGGAAACTCCAATTGTCATATTAGATCGGTAGGTCCGTAAATTAAGGACCCAAGAGGTGACTTCGGTTAAAGTGTTGTAGAGAAACAAGAATAGAGAAGAGGTGACCTGGGAAGCTGAGGATGGCATGAGGTCCAAATATTCTCACTTGTTTCATACACCAGGGTGATGGCATATCACTTTATATTAGTGCAGTGAGGTTAGATACCTATCTGATTTTTTTTATATATTGTTTCTTACAATTATTGTTGTTGTCGTTGTATATTTGCTCGCACTATTATTGTGGAGCTATAGTGCTTAGCTATTTATGTCATCATATGAGACGCCTAGGTTAGAATTTCTGCGTTTCAGGTTCCTAGATAGTCACATTTAAAAAGGATAATCTACCTAACTTTTGGTAATTCCTAAGGACTTAACCGCGTGACTCAGATTTTCATTCGAGGACAATGTTTCTAAGGGGGAAAGGATGTAACACCCCGACTTTTCGAAACGTCTAAATTGACTCGTATCTTCGTGGACAACCCAGGAGGGTGGGAAATAAATTAAGAATGATGTGTTATGTGATATTTTAAGTGTTCAACTGTTGTATCTAAAGTTTTGAAGTTAGGTAAGTAGCAAAATAAAATTTGGCGAAAGTTACCGTAAATTCCTTTTTAAAGAATTGTCTGAAATTTGAGTCAAATGTCTCGGAGGTTTTCTCTTATTCTATAAAGATTTATGGTTCTCACGACCTATGAAATCGAAGGTCTACAAGTCTAGTTTCCAATACATCAACCTGTATGTTCATACGACTTCAGAATAAAGAGATATTCGCGTTTTTGCAACACTGCGCAAGCAGGCAGGTAAGGTGGGTCCCCTAGGTCGGTGGAACTTTATATATTTCTTCTTCGACTTTTCTTCATTTTTTCTTCATTTTTCTTAGGGGAGAACCAGAAACTCACAAAACCCACTTGTAGGATCAGCCAAGTTACAGATTTTTGTGACTTAAGTCCTTAAAAAAAGTTGTTCTACGTGTTGAGCTCGTCAACATGGTATAATTTTTTTTATCGATTTCCTAGCATATCGTACTTTGGTGTGTGGATAGCAGGGATTTGGGAATATTTTAAAGTTTTGAGGTGTATTACGAACTTAAAATCAAGGTAAGAGCCTTCTTTCATGGACTCTAGCTTTGATAAGTCGCAAATAGCAATTTGCGCCGGAAATACATATCTTTTATCGGATTATTGTGGTATCTTCTAATCTTTTGTGTTGATTATGGTCCTGCCTTGTTGTAATATCGAGAAGGGGTTGTGAGTAAAGTTGTTAGGCCAGGTGAATTCAGCGAAAAAGGTATGTTAAGGCTATTCCATTCTTACGACATGTTTCCTTAAAGCTTAGGAGCAATGTACTGGCTTGTTATACTTGTTGTACTTGTAGCCATTATTGTTGATTGTTGGCTTCTCGGGTGGATATAATCCTCCCATTTTGAGATTCTTATTCAATTAGTAGCGTCCCTATGTTGGACACGACTTGGAGACTATCCACATAGGTTGCTTATAGCTAAATTGCTCGCTTCTAGCCTATTGGATTGTTATTGTTGCCCTTGGTGCTATTGTGGTTAGCAGTAAGAATGTAATCTCTGCCCAGAATGGCTATGTTCTGCCTACGGGGCTATATGGCTTCCTAGAAGGGCTATGAGTTGCCTACGGGGATATATTGGTGCCTAGAAGGGCTATGTATTGCCTACATGGCCATGTTGTTGCCTAAGAGGGCTATGAGTTGTCTATAAGTTATGTTGATGCCTAAGAGAGCTATGTGTTTCCTACGGGGAAATATTAATGCCTAATAGGGCTATGTGACTGCCTAAGGGGCTAGGGAACTACTGATAGGGGTATATACACTGATTGGAACCTTCTGGGATTATGGGGGCCTAGGTAGGTGGTCTTGTGTGTTGTTTGTACCTGTCGAGCTTATGGGGGCTTGGTTAGGTTGTTGTTTTATTATTTTTGATAAGTTTAGATTTAGGAGCAAGTCAGTACACTTATCTTATCCCTTATTTATTTATCGGATTACTCCAGTTTATTAGGATACCTGCTCATAGTTTATTGCCTTTCATACTCTGTACATTATTTCGTACTGACGTCCCATTGCCTGGGGCGCTGTATTCATGCATGCATGTCCCGATAGACTACCCAGTAGACCTCCGAATGGGTAGGCTGGGGCCCTGTCCCGCCAATCTTTGCTACTCTTAGAGGTTTGCAGACTAATGTGTGGGGTGTATAGTTACGTTATGGCCATGTTGGCCTAGTTTGTTGGTTTTCTGAAGTTTGTTAGTTGTTTGATATATTGTCTTGATAAATACCTGTTTTCAGTTTCGGTATAGAGATCATGGTGGCCTCAACGGCCCAATTAGGACTTATGTGCTAGTTGGCTATTTCTTTATATGAACTCTTGGAAGTAGTTGTTTCTTTTATATATTTGTTGACAGGGGCCTTGCTGGCCGAGGGCTTAATTTTAAGCCGAGATATACTTCTTTGTTTTCTTGGTTGCATGTGGCTGCCATGCGCTAGTAGCAAATGGTTCAGCAAGGTCGGCTCGGGCCTAAGTTATGGCATTAGGAGCCATTACACCCCTTGAGTTTAGGGCGTGACAAATTGGGTGAATCTTGGTGAATGTGAGACATGATATTGGGCAAAATTTCAATGAGGGAACCAAGTTGTTCATAAACCATTTGTGACTACCTTGTGAGGGTATGAATCCATTTTGACACCATTTAAGTTTAATTCATTTGTTGTCAACCAAAAGAAGCCTCTTGAAGCAAATTATCCCTACCTTCTGACCAATAATCCTTTTTGAAACATTTTGATGTTTGAATAGCCAATGTATGCCAAAAGCCTAAGTTGGGGGTGTAGAAAAGAAGAATGAAGGAAAAAAACCAAGTAAAGGGCAAAAAAAAGTGAAATGAGGCTCAACTTTGAAAGTGTTATTAAAAAAGAAGGAACCTCTCCTTATAAAAAAATGATGAAATGAATGAAGAAGATGAACAAAAAAAGGAATGAATGAAATAAAAAGGGGGTTCCAAATAAAGTGATTGATAAGTCCAGGGTTGAGTTCTCTAATGAAAAGGAAGAAAAAGAACTTGAGAAGAGGTGATAATGATTTCAACAATGCTTTGAAAAGTTAAAATCACCAATCCAAATTGACCATTACAAGCCTAAAGGACCCTTGAGATCTTGCATGAACTAGGTTGTGTGATGATTGAAAAATATGGGCAAACTTATTGGACAAAACTTGCATGTATTTCTCTTTTGAGAGAGGGAGAGTTGCATTGATTCCTTACACCTTTGTTGAAATTGCTTTGTGCGAGAATGGAATCATTCTTGATGTGAGGGCACTTGAATGCATTTGTTGAAACATGTTCTTGCATTAGACAAGAAGTTATAGTGAGCTTGAGCTTATGTTGAGACTAGCTACTCATCATTTGAAGCTTGTTTATCATGATTTAGGGTAAAATGCTATTGAGAGTAATCATGCAATGGCGCTTGCATGATAGATCTCATTGAGTACTGTCGTAGACACCCTTATTGAGCTTATTGTGTTCTTGATTTACTTGAGAACAAGCAAAAGCTTAAGTTGGGGGTGTTGATAAGTGGTAGATTTGCACTCATTTAAGGTCAACTTAGCTCAATAATTAGTGTCTTCAGTGCCTAATTTTGTCCTTTTCCAGTAGAATATTGATGATTTGCAAATATGAAGGCAATTGGACTAGGCAAGGACTGATGTTTGAAAGAATGGTCAAATTACTAAAAAGAAGTGCAAAGTGAACATTGTTGATCGCCTAACATGAAGGGTTGAACACCTACTGAGCATGACCTCACCCAAATTGACAGCTCAAAGCACTTGTCTCTACCAAAGAAGGTCGGCAAACTACAATGGAAAAGGCGATGCGTCGAGTTAGAACGGCGGTTCGGATGCACATCGCCCAAAGTGACAGTGTGCAAGGAAATGATTTAATGCTCGAATGGCGAACTAATGTTGTATTTGGCAATGAGCCGAACATGAAAGGATGACTCGATCAAAGTTGTTGACTGAGGTTCAAACACCTGAAGCCTAGAACATCACAAGGTGAGCTGAGGAGCGAAGGGCGATCTGCCGAGTAAGTTTGGCGACCCCGACTAATGTGCTGAAGTTGTCAGATGGTGGATTTTTGGGGAGATTTTTCGAAAAGTATAAATAGCCCAAAGAATGCAACTTTTAGAGAGTTTTTTTTATTTTGAATTTTTGTTTTTAAGTTTTGTGACATAGAGTTTTCGAGAGTTCAAAAAGGGGAGAACACTTTACCTTTGAAGCACACTTTTCTAGCTTTTGGGGTTTTACAACTTTGTGCCAGAATTTGATAAATTGAAGTTGAATCCAAAGTGGGTTTGCTCTTTATTGCTTGATTCCATGCTACCCATGGTTTCTTTCACGAAATGTATAATTTCATTACTTTTTGTGATGGGTGACTAAAACCCCAAGATCTAGGGGTACTCTAATGGGGTTGAGTGTTTATTTAATGTAGTGTGTATTGTGCTATATTCTATTTTGTTGATGTTCATACATGAATTTGGTCTAATTACCAACGGGTTAACTAATGGGTTAAGGTTGCAAACTCAATTCCTACTTTCGATCTCCGGTTGATTCTCGAAAGAGATTGATTGGAGTGGGTAATTAGTTCAATACTAGCAATATAGGTTTGATGTATATAGCTTTCTTGAAAGAGAGGTTATGGGTCAGATCTATATCCCCTATTCTTGAAAGAGAGAATAGAGTAAGGTATTGGTTTGTTCAGTATTGGCATATAGATGAGATCGAAGGGAGATTCTATGCATAGATGCTTTCAGATCGAAAGATGATTAGCGTCAATGAAGATGACTTAGCCTATTCATGAATGCTCATCACTATAGAGCATCACAATTTCCCCTATGTGAGATTGACTTCCAATCCCCACACCCCTAGATTGCTGGTTAACTCTTGATTTCATTTAATTTTCCGTTCAATTGCGATAATTGATAACCAAAGCTTTCTATTAAGTAGGTGGTACCGTCCACCCAATTGTTCTTACTATTAAGAATAAGCTAAATTAAAGTCCAAATTTCTTGATAAGAAATTCTCTATGATACACAATCTTCATTGGATTTTTATTGACAACGACTTCTCATTCTTTTAATTAGTTTTAAAGGGTGATTAGAGTGTTATCACGCATGATAAGGAATGAAAGAATGGAAGTTCCCTAAATGTCCTATAGCCTCTCGAATATAAGTATGGACATCTTCATATCGATCCGCAAGACTCCAATAGACATTACTATTGTACTTGTGAGACTGATGAACCTAGGGCTCTGATACCAAATTGTCACGACCAAAAATTCACATGTCATGATGGCACCTATGTTCCAATTGATACGTAAGTCAACCAACTACTTTTACTAATTTAACTAAATAATTAAAGTGAAAAGATAACTGACAAGTAGAATATCTCAAACACTATGTTTTTTATAAGTACAAAATGCAGAAAGCTAAAGTACCACCCCAAGAGTTTCTAAAATACGGTACAACTGTAACACCCGGAAACTAGTAAGCTAAACTAGAGCCTTAAGTAAGGGTTCTAGAGTTTAATGTGAGGGTTAGAATCATAAATATGACTTCCCAAACTTAGAATGAAGGTTTTAGGGTAAGGGCGTCAAGGTACGACCTCCCAAGGACCAACCAAGGGTCCTTGAGGGGGACCTAAAACAGTCCCTAGAATCTGCCCAAAAATGGGCCACCTACGGATGGGACTCGCACCCCTTAGGTGGACCCACGCCCCGTGGGAAGGGGTCATGGGTCAAGTCCCCAAATTGTGGAGTTGTAGGTCACCACCCACGGAGGAAGAGCACGCTCTGTGGACCCACCCACGGTCCGTGGGTCGGGGTCTCGTGGATTGGGCAATCCACTCCTTAGGCGGTTTAAGTTGGGGGTTAGGGGGAAAGTTCTAGAATTAATTAGTTACTAAGTAGGGTTGTTTTATTAGTAATTAGGCCACCTATATAAAGCTAGTAGACCCTTAATTAGATGATTCTAAATTATTATTTTAGATTCACCAAAGAACCCAATTCCCTCCAAGAAATTCTCTCTCTAGGAAGCAAAGAAGAAGAAGAGAAGCAAACTAGGTCAAAATCCTTCATTGTTACAAGAATTATGAGGGATTTATAATCAAGGTATGTTAGTTTATTCATCCTTGAATTCTTCCATCCATGGAGCCCCTAGATTTCCCCCAATTGTGAAGACAAAACCCAATTCTAGCTAGGGTTTCTTCCTATATTGTGGGTAGTGTTGAGTATGATTCCGATTGAATGGATAGTACTTTTTTATGATTGATTTAGTATTGAATTAAGCTGTTAGGATGAAATTATGTGTTTTTCATGGTTATCCCTAGTTAATTGATGAAATTTGAGAATGTGGGTTTATGCTTGGTAAGGGGAAATTGAGGATTCATAGGTGATCTTCTAGAATTGATGACACGTATAGCAATTGATCAAGAATATAAGTATGTAAACATGAATTGAATTATATTAAAAGATTATATGATGGATCTTAACTAGTAATGAATGAGATTGAATCTTTATGATGATTTATGACTAGAATCACTTGATAATAAAGAATGTGATTAGAATGTCTTGAAATCTAGGTACGAATGGTGATCGTAAGAAGTAAAGCTTTGAGTGTAAGGTTTGTAGTCATGTGTAATAACCCGAGAGCACCCCCTAGCCATTACCAGCGTATTCGACCTCTCGGAGGTCTTATACAAGCCCTTAGCATTCGTCATAGCATTTATCATAGAAAAATAGCAGAAAATTTAAAACTTTTTCATAATATAACACAAGACTTAAAAGTCACCTCATTTAAACCTTTAATACAAAATCGGAGTACTACGTCTCAAGGTAGCCATCTTAAAACATGACTACAACACAAGAGGGACACAGCCCTTACAATACAAAAGAAACTACTATCTAGTACATAGAACTTAAGGA
>JAJOOR010015108.1:0-20658 GCA_036250505.1 Solanum acaule
TAACTTACAATTAATTCTGCCCCCCCCCCCCCCCACCCCCCAACTGGTATCAGAGCTATGGAAGAAAACAAAAGTAATCATAAAAAATTAAGAAAAGTAAAAAAGAAATTAACTAAACTATACCCAGAATATAAAAAATTAAATATCACTAAAATAGATAAATATAAATTAGACCAACTAATAGATACTATATCTAAAATAGAGTATAAATATATCCAATATTTAAAGAAACAATGAACGAAGAACAGTATACACAAAATCTTATTGAAACAATTATAACAAAAAGATAAGAATTAAGACATAGGCAAAATAGACTTAGCAGCAATATATTTGCAGGAACTTGTAAAAAATCTATAGTAGCACAGAGAAAAACTATTTTATATCTACAGATACAAATAGAAAATTTAGAATATAAATTTCAACACAATCTATAAATGAATATAGAAAAATATGCAATAGATGAAAAAACATATAAAAATTACGATGGATTAAAAATAAAGATAGTATTTCTAATCTAGGAAGAAGATATAAGAAAATAGGTGATAATCTAAATTTAATGTTAGAAATAGAGACAGTAAAATTAGAAGATAGCTTAACTGCTATTGTAAGAATAACGAGAGAAAGTGAAGAAATAGATAGACAAAAGGAAATTGAAAAGATAAAACAACAGACAAAAAAGGAAATACAACAAGTAGAAGAAATAAAAAACACTAAAATACTAGAATTAGAAAAAGAATTAGCAATATTAAAGGAAATGTATAAAATAAAATAAAAAGAAAAAGAACAAGAAGCAAATTTAACAGCTGCGATAAATAAACTTAAAGAAAAATTACAATTAGAAGAAAATCAAGATAATGAGATAGGAATTGATGAAATAAATAATAATGATCTAGAAGAACAACATTCAGAAACAAGCGAAACATATACGGAACTTTTAGCAAACATAGATAATACAAAGAATCTAGAAGTAAATACAGGAGACGTAGGCATGGATGAAAAACCCAGTACATCAGGAGTAAAAAATCCAAAAACCTTAAATCCAAGATATTATAATGCAAACTATGAACAATATGATAGAGAAAAAACTATATGGAATAAAAGATTAAATAAAAAATGGACATCTAAACCAATAATTGAACAACATAATTTCTTAGATTTAGACTGTGTAGCATATATAAATAAAACAATCCAATTATGGATGGGATACATATCAAATCAATTAATAGATAACAAAATAAGAATGACAGAAACACCAGGATATATAGAGAGAACGCTTATAGGAACAGTAAAACTATGGCTACAAAATTTAACAACTGAGAGTTTAAACACTTTAAGAACTAATAAAAAATTTGATGGTGAATTAACTACAACAACTATGGAAATATTGTATAAATATGAAATAGCTATAAGAAATGAATTCAGTAGTATGACAACAAAAGTAGAAGAACAAAATAAAGAAAAGATTATAAACAGAAATCTAATGAGAAAATTAGCAATATGTAATATGTGTTATATAGATGAATATACATGTCCATTTAGAAAATACTATCATAAAGGAACATATAGTACAGAAGAAAGTAAAGAAATAAGGAAACTATATTTTACAAAATTACCAGAACCTTTTAGTTCAAAAGTAATAAAAAATTGTAATGAAGCAGGACTAACAGATACCTTAGGAGCTAGAATGAAATTCTTACAATGATGGTTTGTAGAACTATGTGAAAAACATAAAGAAGAAATAAAAATGGAAAAAAAATTAGTAAAAAACTTAGCATGTTGTAAAAAAAAAAATAGCACCCCAATTTGGATGTACGGATAGGTATTATAAAAATAAGTATAATCAAAGTAGAAACTATAAAAAATATAGATCAAAATATAAATATAAAAGGCCAAGGAGGAAATACTATGTAAAAAACTACAAAACTAAAAGACCATATAGACCAAAGAAAGAACTAACGGAATGTATTTGTTATTACTGTGGAAAATTAGGACACATAGCTATAGATTGCAAGTTACCTAAAATTCCAAAGAAAAAACAAATATTAGAAATACTGATAGATAATGAAAAATGTATACAAATGGAATATATAGATTATGAATTGAAAAGCGATGATAGTATATATGAATTATCGGAAAATGAAATAAATGATAAAATAATAGAAAATAAGTTAGTAATAGAATCAAATAATGAATTCTATATAGATGACTGAGAAAGATATACAAATAATAACTAAAGAAGAATATCAAGATGAAGAATCTTTAGAACAAAAAATAATATTTGATAATAATATATTTGAACAAATAAAAGGAAAAGAATTAGACCTAAGTATAGAAAAAATATTAGAAGTACCAACAATAAAAAATTGATTTAAAAGACAAAAAGAAGAATATTATGTGGTAAGTCAAAAGGAACATATCATAGATTGTAAATACACCAAAGGTCCGCGAAAATACCAATAATAAACAAACGAATAATAAACAAAGAAATACAAGATATTAAAGCTAAGAATCCAATTAAATATGTACACCTAAGAGGAACAAAAATATTGATAAAAGCATGTTTCAGAGAAGGAACATCTGAATATTCCATTTCTAAATCATATAATTCTATTCTTTCAGTATCTAAGTATAGATCTTGTAAATCTATTTCATACCATGTTTGGTTCTCTAATTCCATTTCATAATTAAATATCTTTTTCCATATTATTTCTTTTAATTTGATAATTTTTATATCTTTGAGTACATATAAAATTAATGTTTCGTAGCTTCTTATCATTTCATAATGTATAAATGTATTCATGTTCTTGTTATTTGCAGTTTTTATCAATTATTCCTTCCTATCATATTCATAACTGAATAGGATTATATTAGATCATTATGGACTAGATTATCCGCTTATCATGTTCTCCTGTCACTATTAGCATCGTACTTTAGCAGATACTTTCTTCCTAAACAGCGCCTCAACTGTGTTTACTCCCCTATCACGGCTTCTGTTGCCTTTCCGGTTTCAACTTTAGGATGACATAGTTATAGAAGGTTTCTCGCTTTTCCTGTTTGCTAATAAACTAGAAAGCATGATTTCGTATAATTCTAATACATAATAACTAACATAAACTTATTCAATCATATTTATGATATTCAGGAATATATGAATTTAGTTCTGCATATTTAATAAACAATATACCTTTGCCTCTTGCTTATCCATGATATCTGAATTATCTAGTTGCTCCATTAGGTTTCTAAAATGCAAATATATTTAAGAGTGTTTTTACAAGTGAGCTTGCTTCGTATTGAAGGCTTGCTTTACAATGTTTACATCTATGCCTATATATAGGAAAATGAATGACTCCTAATGTTTACACTTGCCTTCTACTATTCACAAATGACTTCTACTATTCATTGGCCCTTACTATTCATATTTGGCTTTTCAGAAAAGAAATAGTATTTACTTTACTTTATGTCACTATCTTCTTTTTCTTTACATCTTTTGTTCTTTATCTTCGTGTCTCTCTTATCTTCTTGTCTTTATCTTCGTGTCTCTTTGCACCTATTGATCATTCTAGTTAGACATCTGGAATTATATTATCTTCTCCATTACATTTTGAACATATATGATCCGGGTACTTATGCCCTATTAACTTGCAGTACCTAGTTAATAACACTGCTGAAATAAATCCTGTCTTTAGTGCTCGTGTTGTAGGTCGTTCTTCTGGTTTAAGTAATGATACAATCCATCTCTGGACTTCATCCATATCCGCTTTTCTTAGTTCTCTTGAATTGGAATAAATCATTAACTGATCTCTAGAATAATAACTCCTTATAACATTTCCATTTAAATAATTGTTAGTTAACTCCTGGATGATAGTTGATATACCAATTATTCTCTTATTAGCATAAAAACTGGGTATCTCAATTTTTTGTATTTCTGCTTGCTGTTCAATATCTTCTGGTATTATTATATCTTTGTCAAACCTATCTTTACAACTTGGATCGGAGGTTTTATTTCCTCATATAATATCTCTGCTGGTGCTGTATAGAATTTTATATAAAATAAGTTTCCCTTGGTTACTCTTTTGTATGTGATAAATGCCTTATGTACTTCTGGCATTCCACTTATTTCTTCTCCATCGTAGTATATACTGCATTTAATAATCCATAATTGTAACATGTTTTGACTAAATTTGCATTAGTTTTTGGTTGTGCAATCAATTTATTATAACCTTGTAATTTCTGGGTTAGGTAATCTTGGTTTGGTTCTTTGGTTATAGTGGATCTGGGGTTAAGGTTAAGGAAAGTTTGGATTATATATATATTTTCTATATAGGTGCATGTAATATGGTTATATGTTTTCTTATCATGATGTAGGCTGTCTGTATATGTAGAAATTTGTGGTTCTGTGATCAAAAGGTTTCTTGATATTTTTGGGGTAAATAGTTTTTCAAATAACTTGTTCAAATTTATATTCTTGTGCTGTCTTTCACTAACTTGTCTGCTTGTACCTGCAGTTGTAATTGAACAAATGTTATGGGTTTTAGGGAGTTTCCCAACGACTCCTTCTGTCTCTGGAATTTTTTCGTCTTCCGATCGACGTAGCTTTGCATGTTTAGAGTCATGCGACTGACTTTTAGACTTCAGATTAGTTTTTATCTCTTTGATTTCTTTGCCCATGCTATCTACTTTTGTACAAAGTATAGCTATGGTTTTAAGTAATTCTTCGATGGTTGTATCTTTTTTCAGTTTGCGTAGCTTTCTCTTGATAAGTGATCTGCAACAATATTTTTGTCATTTCTTATCACTTCAATTGTAATAGTAAAATTTAATATATTGAATACTAATCTTCTTATCTTCTTTGTAGTAACTGAATTTTGTACCTTTCTTGTTAGCCACCATTTTACTTGTGTATTATCTGTTCTTATAATAAATTTGTTATATACAACATATGGTTCAAATGCTAACAAACATTTATATACTGAATATAATTCTTTTCTATTTATTTCCAATTTTATTTATGTATCCGTAAATGTTCCTAAATAATATCTACAATAATGTTCTATTTTATCTTTATCGTACCTGTATTTAGGACTCCTCCATAACTCTTTTCACTTGCATCTAATTCTACTATATAAGTGAATTTTTTGTTTTCATCTGGAAAATATAGTTTAGGTAAGTTTTTACATAGTAGTTTTACTTTTTGTATTTGTATTTGGTCTTCTTTATCAAACTGATATTCTATATCTTTTTTTAGTTTTTGTTGTAATGGTTTTAAATTCTCTGCTAATTTTGGTATATATTCTCTTACCTGGTTTACTAATCCTAAAAATGATTGTAATTTCTTTTTTGTATCTAAGTGTTCATTTGAGTTAATTATTTTTTGTACTATATGTGTTTGCATTTTTATTCCATTTTTATCTATTTGTATTCCTAAGAATTCTATTTGTTTTTTCATTATGTCTGCTTTCTTTTTACTAAGGCTTATGCCTGAACATTCTACAATATGTATAAATTTGTCTAATAATTTTATATGTTCATCTTGCGTTTTAGAATATAATAGTATATCATCTATATATACTATACAATTTTCTAATTGTTTAAAGTAGTTGTCCATAAAGTGTTGGTATCTTCCTGGTGCATTTTTATATCCAAATGGTAGTATATTCCATTCGTAAAATCCTTGTGGTACAGTGAATGCTGTAAGTTTTTTAGATTCTTCTTCTAGTTTTAACTGATAAAATCCCGATTTACATTCAAATTTACTAAAATAATTATATCCTTGTATTTGTCTTATTTTTAATATTTTATTTGGTATTGAATAATTATACGTTTTAGGTTTTTCATTTAAATTTCTATAATCAATAACCATTCTACTTTTTTCTCTTTTTTGTTCACTACGTTTATTTACTATAAATGCTGGGCTTGTATGCTTACTATTACTTTCTTGTATATATCCTTTTTCTAGTAATTCTTTTATATGTATCTTAAATTCTGTTAAATCATTAAAATTATACATCTTGAGTGTATTAAAGGAAAGGATGGAAGTTTTGGGTGTGGTCAGACTGGTCACAGGTTGAAGGATTTCCCTTCTTCTAAATAGGTATAAGGAGGTAACAATAGTAGGGCTCAGTCTACAACTTCAGCAGCACCAGCAGGTCACCCAACTCAGCAGGGTACTTCATTTAGTACAGGTGGCGGTCAGTGCCAGAACAAGTTGTATGCACTCTAGGCTCGCCAGGATCAGGAAGATTCTCTTAATGTGGTTACTAGTACGTTGCGAATCTTTCATTTAGATGTTTATTCTTTGTTAGATCCTTGGGCTACTCTCTCTTTTGTAACTCCTTATATAGCAGTAAATTTCAATGTCAGTCGACAAACTCTATTCGAACCCTTCTCAGTCTCTACTCCAGTTGGTGACCCAATTATAGCTAGATGGGTATACATAAATTGCCCAGTCACAGTCTCCTAGAAAGTCACCTCAACCAATCTTGTAGAGTTAGAAATGGCAGACTTTGATGTCATCATAGGCATGGATTGGCTACATTCATGTTATGCCTCAGTCGATTGTAGAACTAGGATCGTTCGTTTTCAGTTTCCAAGCGAACCAGTCTTAAAATGGAAAGGTAGTAGCTCAGAGCCTATGGGACGATTCATTTCTTACCTTAAGCCCAGAAAGATAATCTTGAAGGGGTATCTCTATCATCTAGTTCGGGTTAAGGATTCAACCTCCAAAACCCCAACTCTTAAGTCAGTTCCAGTAGTAAATGAGTTCTCAGAAGTGTTTCGAGAAGATCTTCACGGAGTTCCTCTAGAAAGGGAAATCGACTTTGGAATTGATCTCCTTCCAGATACGCAACCTATTTCTATTCCACCTTACATAATGGCTCCAACTGAGTTTAAGGAATTTAAAGAGCAGTTGAAAGACCTCTTAGATAAGGGCTTCATCAGACCTAGTGTTTCCCCATAGGGTGCACCAATGTGGTTCGTAAAAAGGAAAATGGGTCTCTTAGGATGTGCATTGATTATAGAGTGTTTAACCAAGACACAATCAAGAATAAGTACCATTTTACCATGATTAATGACTTGTTCGACCAACTTTAGGGTGCTAGTCATCGAAGATAGACCTAAGATCCGTTATCATCAGCTCAGAGTTAGAGATAGTGACATCTCAAAAATAGCCTTCAGAACTCAGTATGGTCATTATGAATTTTTAGTTATGTCATTTGGACTAACCAATGCTCCTACAGCTTTCATGTATTTGATTAACATGATATTCAAGCAGTATTTGGATTTGTTTGTTATCGTCTTTATTGATGATATACTCATTTACTCTAGGAATGAGGAAGAACATGTGACTCATTTGAGGGTTGTCCTGCAAACTCTCAAAGATCACCAGTTATTCGCTAAGTTTAGCAAGTGTGAGTTTTGGTTGCAATATGTTGCTTTCCTTGGGGCATATAGTGTCTAACGAAGGGATCCGAGTGGATTCTCATAAAATAGAGGCAGTGAAACAATGGCCTAGACCTACCTCTCCTACAAAAATTAGAAGTTTCTTGGGTTTGGCTGGTTATTATAGAAGGTTTGTGGAAGGACTTTCATCCATAGCTTCTCCATTGACTAAGTTGACTCAGAAAAAAGGTTAAGTTCCAGTGGTCAGATGATTGTGAGAAGAGCTTCTCAGAACTGAAAACTAGGTTGACTACAACTCATGTTTTGACTCTACCATAGGGTTCAGACAGTTATGTGATCTATTGTGATGCATCCAGCGTCGGCCTAGGTTGTGTGTTGATGCAACGAGGTAAGGTTATACCTTATGCCTCTAGACAACTTAAGGTGCATGAGAAGAACTATCTGACTCATGACCTCGAGCTTGCATTCGTAGTATTTTCCCTAATGATCTGGAGACATTACTTGTATATGTTCACGTAGATGTGTTCACAGACCATAAGAGCCTTCAGTAAGTGTTCACCCAGAAAGAGTTGAATCTTCACCAGAGGAGATGGCTTGAGTTCCTCAAGGACTATGACATAAATGTGCTAAATCCTAGTAAGGACAATGTAGTAGCTGATGCTCTTAGCAGACTATCTATGAGTAGTGTAGCGCATGTTGAGGAAGAAAGGAAAGAACTAGCAAAATACGCTCACCGGCTTGCTCGCCTGGGAGTTCGCCTTATGAGCATATCAGATGATGGTGTAATAGTTCAGAATGGGTCAGAATCTTCATTGGAAGTGGAGGTTAAGGAAAAACAATACAGTGATCCTATATTGCTTCAACTGAAGGGTGCAGTTCATCAGCAGTAGGTTGAGGTTTTCTCCCAAGGGGGAGATGGTGTGCTGATGAGTCCAAGATTTGGACTAATTTAGGGCTTTATTTGGATAGATTTAGTGTCCTCAAATGTGTATTTGTGCCAATAGCTTATGTAAAATCCTTGATTTCCAGTATTTGGATTGATGAACAAAGCAGAGAAACTAATTTGCAAAAACGAACGAAGTGACCTGAAAGAAGGAAGAAAAGAGAGACTGGTGATCGCCAAGTCCATTAGGCGTGTCGTCGAGTGGCCATTTGACTGCCTAAAGTTTCAGTGTGCCAAGCCTTGAAGGAGAAACCCAAATTGGCGAAAGAAAGGAGCAATTGGCAGATCGCTGAGTGATTCCGTGATGTAGTGTGATATCGCCTAAAGTTACAGACCTGGAGGATGCTGAAGGACTAGGCTAAAAGGCGATGGAAAGGACCAAAGGACGAATCGCCGAGTTGATCGGCGAGCCCGACTTATTGCGTTGAATGGTCCTTCGTAGCATACTTCTGGTGACTATAAATACGTTTTTGAACATTTAGTTTAATATCTTTTTATCAAAATCAAATTTTATTCTGAACAATCATTAGAATTAATTTTCAGTTTGAACTCTGAGTATTGAGACAAGTTTCCTTAGCTTTGAAGAATTAAAGTTTTTCACTTTTGAAAAATTGAAAGTGGGTCTTCGAGATTCTTCAATTTGGACCTTTGTAAAGATGAAATTAATCTTACCCAGTTGATGGAACACAATTTGCTAATGATTTTTATCTTTTTATGATGTCTAGCTAATACCCAAATTCTTGGGGTGTAATTATGTGATTATGGGCTGATTTAGCTTATGGGTATTGCTAATTATTAGTTTAAATGTTGTTTAGAAGTGATTTCAATCATTAATTGTGGTTTAAATTAAAGAATTGTAGTTGCAAATGCAGTTCTACCTTTGTGTTTTTGGCTTGCTCGAGAGAGAGGTTTTAAAACCAAGATTATTGATTGATGGTTTGTGAGTATTGGGTTGTCATGGGTTAAGCTCGAGAGAGTGAATCCTAAACCCTTTTCCACACATTTAGCTCCAGAGATTGAATGGACTAAGGCGCAGGTTGTTCTTATTTTGCATGCTTGTCGATGTTCGAGAGAAATTGACTTGATTCGGGGTAAATTGTTCGAGAGAAAGTTTACCTCCTCTATAGTCTAGCTTAATCACTAATATCTAGCTATTTTCTAATAGTTGCAATTACCCATTTGTCTACATAAGCCTATAATCGAATCACATCCCAAGAACCCGACTCATTATTGTTATTCCATATTATTTGTTGATGTTGTACTTGATAATTTAAACCAAAACCCCTGTTATTTGACATTCGTGTCACCCTCTGATTTGAATTATGTTTTTATTTGATAATGTTTATTCCAATGACTGATTTGAGCATATTCATACTTTCCTATTGAATCTTAAACATGAGCCACTCCCTATGTGATTTGACCCTAACTCATTTAGTTGAGTCATATACTGACTAGCGATCGTTAACACTTAGAATTGGATAAAGTGTCCTTGATACGTCTAATCAAAATGGTGCCCGCTTCCAGGGAGTGGTGTTGGTTAAGATTCTTTGGTTAAGCTGAATTTTGTTCTTTTTAGACATAGTTGAATCTACTTACTTTTAGTTTTGGTTTGTTTGTTGTTGTTTTGAACAGAGGAAATGAGTGTGAACAGAAGCAATGGTAGGCGAGTGGGCCACCAAGATGACATCGGCAACCTCAACGATGTCAACGAGCCTAATGTTAATGACCCTCATCTAATGGGTGGAGTTGGTGCCATTCACTTGCCTCCGGCTGAAGGGAACGTTGTGTTCCATATTACAAGTACTATATTGCAGCTCTTGCAATTGAAAAGGTTGTTTGGTGGGCTGGCTCATGAGGATCCCCATGAGCATATTAGAAACTTTGTTGATGTTTGCGGGTCGTTCTCCTTCAAGACCATATCTCAAGAGTCGGTCCGGTTGAGGTTGTTCCCGTTTTCTTAATGGGAGAAGCATGTAAGTGGCTGGCTGAATTGCCACGAGAATCAATCACTTTATGGGAAGAGCTTGTCACCGCATTTCAAGTGCAATTTTTACCTCCTTCGAAGATGATGACTCTTCGGGACAGCATCCAAAGCTTCAAGAGTTTAGAGGGTGAGCCAATTCATGAGACTTGGCTGTGATTCAAGAAATTGGTGCTGCAATGCCCAACTCATGGTTTGCCCGACAACGTTTTCCTGCAGTATTTTAATCGAAGCCTTGATTCGGTGAACAAGGGTGTAGCTGACCAACTTTCTCTGGGAAGTTTGATGCAACAACCTTACTTTATAGCAGCCCAGCTTTTGGATTGTATGACCATAATTAATCGGGCTTGGTACACCCGCGAAGATCAGGTCTCTCCTCTCACATTTAAATTGACCAAGAAATAGCTTGAGAAAGACCAAGAAAGGGATCAGAACATGGCAAAGATCATGACACAACTTAACATATTTTCCAAAAATGTCATGAGAGCTGGTGCTCGAAGTGTCAATGTTGTGGGTGTCGGGTATGCTAAACCTGATGAGGCCAAGTTTGAAGTGTTATACAACGAAGAGGTGAATTTCCTAGCCAACCAAGGAGGTGGTTATCATGCAAACTACCTGAGGCAGGGTGGTAACCAAGGTTGGAACAGGGATGAAGGTTGGAGAGATCGTGATAGAGAGTGGCGGGATCGTAACCCCACGTGGAAAGACAGAGAGGGGGAAAAGGACAAGTTCATTCCTCCCTACAAGCGTCAAAATTAAAAGGATTCTGAGGTTGGTGGGTCTGAGGATATGTTGTCTCGTATTCTCAACAAGTTTGAGGGGTGGGACAAAATTTTGAAAGAGATGAAGGAAGATGTGTCGACCCTTAACCAGACGATTACCTCCCATTTCGTCTCTATCAAATAGTTGGAGACCAGATGGGTCATATTTCGTCTCATTTAAACTCGAGACAGCAAGGACAGCAAGGGGGGTTTCCTAGTGACATTATGGCCAACCCCAAGAATGAAGTTTAAGTGGGGACTTGCGTCGCGCCACGACGTTAACTAAGTTCTTGGGAGGCAACCCATGTTTTATTTACTTTCTTTTTTGTTGAGAAATAATCGTGTGTTGATTGTGCAGGTTAAAGTGTGGATTGTGATAGAAAAGTGTAGATTGGCGAGCTAAATATCCAGTCAGCGACTCGCCGAATAGGTTGGCGAGCCCGACCTAGACTGTCGTTGGACTCAAGCAATTTTGAAATTGGAGTATGTAAAATTCGGCGAGCCTAGGAGCAAATTGGCATATCGCCGAACGCGTTGGTGATCTCGATTTAATCCGCCATTTGGACCCCTACATTAACTAGAGGTCCTGTAAAACTCAGTGAGGTAAGTGCCCACTCGGCGTGTCGCCGAGTGGGTCGGCGAGTAAGACAAATGCTGTTGAATGGGTGACAACTGGACGGTTTTAAAGGCCAAAAGTTCAAACTCTTTAACATTCCCTCACTTTTTAACTTCCCAAACTCACACCCGCACTGTATTTTCCCATATTTTTGCATTATTTCTGATTCCTAGTCGTCAATCTTGTGTTCGGAGTTGGATTTCTTACCGCCTAGCATTTCGAAGTATATATTCGGCATAAAAGGTTGGATTTTCTGAACCCTGAATTCTTATTTTGCGATTTTACTCATTTTCAATTGTTCTTATCTAAGTGATATGTGTTGGGCCTTTCTGATTCATAAATATATGTGTGTGTGTATGCCTGTTTTTATTTGATTATCATGCCTATATTGATTAATTATTGATTTCCCAATTTTTTGTGCTTTAAAATTGATCGAAATTGTTGGGTTGTGCTAATTTGTTGTTGGGTCTAGTCGGGTGAAGTCTAAGTAACCCGCATTTGTGCCAAATGACATGCTTTGCCCAATGATGGAGTGGTTGATGTCATTCTTAAGGGCTAAAGTCGTCAAATGGCCAAATTTGGCCAAATCGGGAGAAGTCTGAGTATCCCTGGGGCATGGGTCTAGGTTTAATTGAATGAGTGATGTTTTGATTTTGTTTTCGGTGGCTGCAGGGTTGAATTTGAAAGTCGGGTTTAAAGGTAGGCAGTTTGGCAAGCTGGGTCGAGCTCACCGAACCACTCGGCGGTTCGCCAAATTGTCACAACCCAAGGGTACCCCCTAGACGTAACACGGCGTACTCGACCCCGAAGGGGTCTCATACAAGTCCTTAGCATCATCATAACATAAGATATTAGAAAAGTATGGAAAAATTTAAAATTTCTTTAAAACTATACAATCGAATACATTTTCATAAGCAAGCGGAAGTCTTTCTATACTCTTTTGTCTCAAACCATCTAATACAACTTTTAGAATAAACTCTTGGGACACATCCCATACAATAGTCTCAACATGAATATAAAAAGATATAAAGGAAAGGTGGGTTTTGTCCTCGAAGCTTTGAGTACTCACCAAGATCTTCAACTCCTTGCAACTTCTAGAAACCTAACTCCAAGTAGCTCTCAAGCCTCCAAACCCTACATTTGGTTAGAATGTAGGCAATATGCGTTAGTACAAAATGTACCAAGTATGAAAGCTAGCATAAAACATAAGAGCATCTCAAATGGTTAGTCAACATAAGACATAAGCATAAGAGATAACAACATAGTCATGGCATAATCATTAACATAAGCTTCATATAAACATAAGTCAACATAAGACATAGTTAATGAGCATAGGAGATAAGTCATAATCATATAAGCATAATTGACTCTTAGTCATCCATACCATAATAGCACCATTCTCAAGTAACCTCAAAAGCATACATGTGCAAAGCAAGAATAGCATCCCATAATACTACCCAAGCCAAGTATTCCTTTTTGGTCATCTTAATCATAGTCTATATACATGGTTAATTCATAAGTCTTTCTACCATAAGGGCACCATACTTTTAAGTAACCTTAAGACACACTTGTACAATGCATGAAAAGCATCCCATACTACCCTTCACACTAAGCATAGCCTTGAAGTCATCTTAGTCATATTCACCCTCCTTTTGGTCTTAATATTAGCTTACTTCACATAGACAAGGGAACTACCACCTTAGTCAATCATATCTTGGAAGGCAACTATGGTAACAACCCAAGCTAAGTCATACTACATAAGGGAACCCTTCACAACTAGCCTCAAGTCACACTTGTGCCATGTATGGATAGCATCCCATACTACTACCCACACTAAGTACTCCTTTAGACTATCATGAATGCTCACTAGTTGGGGTCTAGTCCCTTTATTCTATTTACCCCTCCAAGGCTACCAAGGAATAACCCCCTAATAAGCTAGACCATGCTATCATCTTACTAATATAACTAGGTTAAGCTAATCTAACTACCTTGGAAGTCACACTAACATGCAAGTCCAAGCTACTCTAGGAAAGGTACATGTGTCCTATCCTAGGTACCATGAAATAGTCCTAGACCAACTAAGTCATGCTACCCTTACAAGTATACCATAGTACAAATGCAATCTATCCATAGGGGAGTATGATTCTCAACCTTAAGTTGTCCTTAGGAGAGTATGAGTCATCAATCCCAAGCTACCATGACTAACCTAACTCAAGCTACCCTTGACATGCATCGTACAATGCAAGGTCAAGCTACCCTTAGGAGAGTATGGATCCTCAATCCTAAGCTACCCTTAGAAGAGTATAAGTCCTTTATCCCAAAGCTACCATGAAATGGTCTTGGCCAAACCAAGTCAAGCTACCATGAAGGAATCCTAACAATGCTAGTTCAAGCTACCCATAGGAGAATATAAATACTCAATCATAGGCTACTATGACTACTACTAACTCATGCTAGCATGACATGCATTCTACAATACTAAGTCAAGCTATCCCTTAGGAGAGTATAGATCATCCATCCCAAGCTATCAACCTTGGTCTTATCCTACTAAGCCAAGCGATACATGAAGGGAACATATGTCACAACTTCAAGCTATTCTAGCCTAACTTGCTTTGATTCATTTTAGGTTATTAAGCAAACCTAGAATCCTTCAATGTGAGAGAACCCTTGGATCTCCTAGCAATTCATGCCTAAGTGTGTAGAGAATACACCACAAGATCACATCATATTCACTTTACCCCCAAAGCCCTAACAATAATGGGTACAAGCCCTACTTTCAAGCTTAACCTCATTCTATCATAAATCATGTCTAATTTCAATATATTCAATCACACTCTCTACTACTAAGTGTTTCTAGTCATAATTGATTCATAAAGGTTCCAAGTCAAGATCCTTCCTATTCAATCAAGTCTAGTTCAATTCATGATTAGATGATCCTAACTATGATCAATTAGTATACAAGACATTGATTTAGGAAGATCACCTTTGAACCTTCAACTTTGCCTCTAATGGCATAAACACACAAAGATCACATTCATCAATTTAGATTAGGGTTTACCATAGAAATCATATGAAATCATCATAATTATCACTAAAAAAGCTAAATAAATCATAATTGGGTGATATCCACCAGATTGGAATCACACCCAAACCCTACCCACAATGCAAGCACAACCCTAGTTAGAATTGGGTTTTTTATTTCAGAAGTGAGGAAAAATGTGGGGGCTCTATGGGTGGAAGAAACCATAGATCATTAAGCTTCAAATACCTTGAATCAAAGCCCTAAATAAAGCTTGAATCAATAGAGAAACACTGCCATCTTCTTTTCTCTTCTCTTATTCTTCTTTTTCTTCACTTCTAGAGAGAGAATTTCTTGAGAGTGATTTGGGGGTTCTAAGATGAATGAGCTAATGACTTAGTTTTAGGGTCTTATTAGGTATTTATAGGTGGTTAATTAACTACTTAACTAACCTCCCTAATCCCTAATTAATTAACTAATCAATTCCCAAACACCTAACTTAAAACTAAAAAGCAGAAAACTGGCAGCACCTACGCCCACCCATCCACGGACCGTGGATGGGTCTACTACCCGTGCTGGGAAGTCATGGATTGTATCTGAGGCTTCCCTTGGAAGGCCTTAACAGGCCTTGACCTACTCCCATGACCTATGGGGCGTGGATTGATCTGCTGGACGTAGATGGCCATTCGTAGGTCACACATTTGACAGTTTTAGGGACTATTTTTTGGGTCCCCCTCAAGGACCCCTTGGGTGGTCCTTGGGGGGTCGTACCCAGATGTTTAATCCCTAAAACCCCTATTCTAAGTACGGGAACCATTTCTTTTGATTATAGTCCTCTGATTGCCTTTAATTTCATGCAAATCTTGAGTTTGGGTTCTGTAATTTTCGGCGAGAAGCTTGAGTTCGCCGAGTCCTTCTTGATCGCCCTTTCTGCGCCCCTAAACCTCTAAAATGCACTGTAACTTTCGGTGGGCTAGTCCTTGCTCGCCGAATGTTGTCGATGATTCATTGAAAGGCCCTTCCCATCGTCAACATACCATTTTTTTGGAAATTTTTTAAGCCAATCCTTTCGGCGAGCCCAATCTGACTCTCCAAAGAGATTCGGCGAGTCTGTCTGCAACTATTTTTCTACAACTTTTCTTGAGCTATTTCTAACTCTTTTTGATGTTTTTGAAGATATGGCTAGACCAAAAGTGGCCGGTAGAGACATGCCCCCTCGCAAGCGGGCTAAGGGAATAAAAATCAATGAGGATGCAGCTTCATCCAAGGCTAAAGCTATCAAACTTCCCACAACAGGTGGGAAGGGAAATGGCAAGGCACCTGCACCTACGTCACCAGAGGCCAGCTCCAACAGTGACGGCATCTATGCCACTCACCTCACCACTTCTGAGAGTGAGGGTGAGCACCAGGATCCTCGGGCTACCAATTCTAAGAGTGAGGATGATGAGCTACTAGCAACTCAGAGGGCGGAACTGTGATCCAAGAGGATGAATGATCTGTCTAGGATCAGGACTCCCCAGGCCGCCACTACTCCTTCTGCTCCCGCATAGGCTGTGGTCCTACCACCACTGGTACAAGGTCCTCCCCTACGGTCTATGAACAGACTAAGACTGAGGGGCTAAGGACCATTATAGAGGAGAAGCGACTGTCGACTGATGGAGTCATAGACAGGTATCCAGAGATCATGAGCTACCTGAGGTCACACAAATTCCAGCTTTTCACTAAGCCTCGTGGCCCATATATTCCAAATTGGGTCACAGAATTCTATAGTGCCTACACTGCCCCAGTGCCACAAGAGAAGAAGTTGGCAACCAAATTCAAGTCGGTTGACTATGTGGTCGTCAGGGGTAGAAAGGTGAAATGTGATAGTGATGCTATCAATGCAGTCTTGGGTGTTTCAACACGAATTGGGGGTGACTGCCAACATGTGATCAGGACAAAGACGCTAGAAAACATGAAGAAGTGGTTGGCTCCTCTGATATCAAACGGTACTCCCAAATGGCTTGAGATTGGAGCACCCATTGAGATGAAGGACCTAAATATAGCAACAAGGTTCTGGTTTGGCTTCATCAGCAGTACCATTATGCCATCCTATAATGAGTCAATTCTCCGCCATGCTAAGGCATCCTGTCTGGGTTGCATCATTGATGAGACAAGGCTGAACCTGGGGATGATTATGGCACAGGAGATGGTCATGAGGGCCAAGTAGCACCAAAGTACTTGAAGGATGAGGCGGAGAAGAAAAAGGCAGCTCCGATGGATACTTCCTCGGGTGTGGATACAAATGCATTACCTACAGAGGCACATTTTCCTACTCCGGCCCATGGGCCTTCAGGTATACCTAGCACTGCCCCTTCTATGATGCCTAGTACCTCTACTGCTCATTTGCCTCCCAGATCTGGTATTGTTGTTGTTGCTGTCTCCTGGCCCCCATTCACTCAAGTTGTATTACTACGGATGGGGCAGCTAGCTCATTCTGCTGATCGACGTGCCGCCAAACTTAAGGCCACCATTCCTGGCATGATCAAAAGGGCCCTCATCGATGATATGACACCTCTGAGTTCTATTATTCATGCCCTTGCGGCGAAGATAGCGGTGTGTGAGTGTGGCCAAGAGGCCACTGAGGAGGTGATGGCTCTAAAGGCTGCTATTGCTGAGCTAAGTTGAGATGTCAACCAGTTGAAGTCCACCGACATATCGATGATCTTTGGGACAGTAGAGACTCTTGACATGCCAGTTGAGTCAGATATGCCTCTGACTACCACCGGAGATGATGTTCGAGTTGAGGAGGTAGCTACTGCTGAGTCTGAGGCTGAGACAGAGGTGGAGATGCTTGGGGTTGGTGAGGAGGTTTCTTACGAGGGACTTACGGAGATTAAGGAGGTCATGGTAGATGCAGCTGTGTAGACCTCTTTGAAAGACACACCCTTGGCTGACCCAAATGGAGTTAGCAGTGCTGCTGTGACGCCGGGCACTGATGCCCTAGCTAATGGAGCGACTGAATAGACAGGACCTTTCTTTACCTCCCTCTCTGTCATTTTTATTGATTTTTGGATGTTTTTATTGTATTTCAAGACAAATTGCTTTTTGCTTAAGGTGGGGTGAGGTATTTCCATACCTGCTTCTTGTGTTGATGACATTTTCTGTATATATTGGGTTTTGTGCTATATATTGTGTTTTGGCACTGTGTTGTGGATATTTGAGCTTGTGGCTCCTTGTTTTAATTGAAAATGGTTTTTAGACCCTACTAAAAAAATTGCAACCCTTTTGATTGTGTTTAATTGTGGTTGTTCTTGTGTAAATTTGAGTGTCGGTTGTGATCAATACCAACGACTTGAATAGTGCTCTCAATCGAACAAAAATGAATGTGCGGCTACGATGAGGCCAAATGAAGTTGCATAGATAATATGTGGACTTTTTGCATCTCATTGTGGCTAATTGATTATCGAATTGAGTCGCTTGTGATGAAAATTGCACACTAGCAAAAGTATGGAGTCTTGTTTGATATTGGTGTCAATACCGTGTGTGATGAGCTTACTGTGAACCATGTGTGATGACACCTAGAATTTGCCCCATTGGTCTAGTTGACTAAGTGATGCAAGCTCTTTAAATGATCTTAGGCAACAATTTTAAAGAGAGAAACAATTTGACATTATACCTCTTTTGTGGCCTTCCTTGTGAGTGTGTGATCTTTCCTTGAACACCCTTTGTGCCTTAGCCTTTCCTTGGAAGAAACTTGATGAAATTATGACCTTTCTTTATCTCTTCACCCATAATCCTCATGAAGTGTGGTTTGTTTGAATATCCAACTTAGGCCAAAAGACTAAGTTGGGGTGTGGGGAAAAAAGAAGGTAAATCAAGAAGTGCAAAGAAGTCCCCTTTGACCCATGGTTTTGGGAAAGATGGAACCCCTCCATATAAAAAAAAGAATGAAAGAGTTTTGAAATAAAGTTGTGAAAGTGCACGAGAAATGGGGTGTTCGGTAATCCATGAAAATTGAATATTGGGGTGAATTTTGAGCATGAATTAAAATGTTGAAGAAAAGGGAAGAAAGTGTTGTTCATACCACATTTCATGAGGATAGTAGTCACTGAGCCTAAATGACCATACATTTACACTCAGCCCCGTTAAAAGCCTTGGAAAGACCTTTTTGATCTTGAGTGAGCTGAAATAAGTGTTGATCGGAAAACACTTGTTTGTGAGTGTGAGAGTTGTATGTGATACTGAAACTATAAAGTGTTGAACCATTGTATGTGAATATGGAATCATTCTTTGTATGAGGGAATTTGAGTACCTTTGTTGAGCTTGAACTTCCATTTGAAGCAAGTATTGTGAGCTTGAGAATCTTTGGTAACGGTGAGTCACAACTTGAATCTTTGAGTGCACAATTAATCCTTGCATGAGTAAGTTGAGTCTTGTTGTGTGCATTCATGATTGAGTCCTGTGTAGGACTGTTTGAGACATCATTTTTGAACTGCTGAACTTGAGTTTTACTTGAGGACAAGCAAAGGTTTTAGTTGGGGATGTTGATGAGTACAAGATTTGGACTCATTTAAGGTTTTATTTGGATAGATTTAGTGTCCTCAAATGCATATTTTATGCCAATAAATGATGTAAAATCCTTGATTTCCAGGTAGTTGGATTGAGGAACAAAGCAAGGACACTAATTTGCAAAAAGGAATGAAGTGAGCAAAAAGAAGGAAGAAAAGAGAGCCTTGTAATCGCCAAGCCCATTTGGCGAGTTGCTGAGTGGCCATTTGACCGCCTAAAGTTCCAGTGTACCAAGCCCTGAAGGAGAAAACCAAGTTGGCGAGAGAAAGGAGTAGTCGGCGGATCACCAAGTGATTTTGTGATACAATGTGAGATCTCCCAAAGTTACAAACCTGGAGGATGCTGAAGGTCAAGGCTAAAAGGCGATGGAAAGGACCAAAGGGCGGATCGCCGAGTTGATCGGCGAGCCCGACTTACTGCGCCGAATGGTCCTTCGTAGCATATTTTTGGCGACTATAAATACGTTTTTGAACATTTAGTTTAATATCTTTTTATCAAATCAAATTTTATTATGAACAATCATTAGAATTAATTTTCAATTTAAACTCTAAGTATTAAGACAAGTTTTCCTTAACTTTGAAGAATTGAAGTTTTTCACTTTTGAGAAATTGAAACTGGGTCTTTGAGATTCTTCAATATGGACCTTTGTAAAGACGAAATTAATCTTACCCAATTGATGGAAATACAATTTGGTAACGATTTTTATCTTTTTATTGATGTCTAGCTAAAACCCCAATTCTTGTGGTGTGATTATGTGATTATGGGTTGATTTAGCTTATGGGTATTGCTAATTGTTAGATTAAATGTTGTTTAGAAGTGATTTCAATCATTAATTGTGGTTTAAATTAAAGAATTGTAGTTGCAAATGCAGTTCCACCTTCGTGTTTTTGGCTTGCTCGACAAAGAGATTTTAAAACCAAGATTAATGATTGATGGTGTCACGCCTCAGATTTGATTAAGACGGACAGGCACCCGATGTCTAAATGGCCCGGGAGAACCAACTTACAACCTGCACTTACCATACATTTAACTATGATAACTATGAAGCTATGACAAGCTTATATGCCATGTAGTGATAAAAGACCGACATAGACAGGCCCAAAACTTATGTACAACACTTGGCCGTTGAGGCCACAATTGTTAAGAGACAAGACACAACCAAACTTTATACATTAGTCTACAAATCCTCTACAAGATAGACAACCTTAGTTTAGGTCGGGACAAGGCCCCGCCTTACCCTTAACTACTATACAGTAACAAAATAGATGCCAAAGACTCTATTAAGCCACGAATCAACTTGGAGCTCACCAATAGCAGCTGAGTGTCCTGTGCTCCTACTGGGGAGGTCTACTAGCTGGAGTACCTGTGGCTGCAGCATGAAATGCA
>JAJOOR010015109.1:0-24593 GCA_036250505.1 Solanum acaule
TCTTTTGTAGGAAACTACTTGATGTTCGAGCAATGGTTCCAGAAATGAAAAGTCTAGCTAAGGATATGGTGGAAAAGTGTAGAGGCTTACCTCTTGCAATTGTTGTGTTGAGCGGACTACTTTCACATAAAAAGGGGCTAAACGAATGGCAAAAGGTGAAAGATCACCTTTGGAAGAACATTAAAGAAGATAAATCTATTGAAATCTCTAACATACTATCCTTAAGCTACAATGATTTGTCAACTGCGCTCAAGCAGTGTTTTCTCTACTTTGGTATTTTTCCAGAAGATCAAGTGGTCGGGGCTGATAACATAATACGGTTGTGGATTGCGGAGGGTTTCATACCCAGAGGAGAAGAAAGAATGGAGGATGTCGCTGAAGGCTTCTTGAATGAACTGATAAGACGAAGCTTGGTTCAAGTGGCTAATACATTTTGGGAAAGAGTTACTAAATGTAGGGTTCATGATTTACTCCATGATCTTGCGATACAAAAGGCATTGGAGGTAAACTTCTTTGACATTTATGATCCAAGAAGCCACTCAATATCCTCTAAATGTATCAGACATGTGATTCATAGTCAAGGAGAAAGGTACCTCTCACTTGATCTTTCTAACTTAAAGTTGAGGTCAATTATGTTCTTCGATCGAGATTTTCGTGAGATGAGTCTTATAAACTTCAGGAGTGTGTTCCAACATCTATATGTGTTGCACTTGGATATGAATGTTGGGATTATGTCTATAGACGTACCTGATGCCATTGGAAGTTTGTACCACCTCAAGTTCTTAAGCTTGAGAAGTATCCGTGATGTTCCCTCTTCCATTGGCAACCTCAAGAATCTACAGACACTTGTTGTCGATGTGGGCAAATACACTTTCCAACTACCCTGCGAGACAGCTGACCTGATAAATTTGTTGGGTTATGAAGGGTGATTAGGGCGTCATGCGGAAGCTTACAATTTGCAAATCATATAGTTGATAAATCAGATAACAAAAACTTATACTAAAAATCAAAATATTATTATATCAAAACTAATATAAAGAAAAACATTGAAACTTTAGAGAGAATAAATCTCCCCATAAACAAGACTCTTAAACGAATACATTGTGGATGTTATTATTTTTGTGTTAGAAGAAACAAACCTATATTGAGTCCTAAAAGGAGAGAATAAACCAAATATAAAATAATATTATATTTTCCTTTCAAGAAAAGTAAAAACATTTATGGTAATGCTTTGTTTTTTCTTTAAGGAAAAATAAATCTTAAATTATGGTAAGAAAATAAGGCAAAACCCTAACAAATCTCCCCTTTTGGCTGGATTTTCTTGACAAAGCTTGATCTGTCTTCTTCATTGCTTGATAATCTTCGTTCTTCACATAGTCTTCATCACTGCTGCTTGCCATGGTTAAAAATAAAGTTTAAAATATATGGATTAAAAATGGTTTTAAAATATTTTATTTTTATTTTCAAAGATGCAGCAACAGGAATGTTGAAAATATGGTTTTAATCTTTTCTCCACATGTAGCTGGACAAAATTTTTTTTTATCATCAAATTAGTTGCAAAATGATTTGAAACCACTTGAACCTGTCTTCAACTTCATTCAAGCATTAGATCATTGAACCATCAGATCTTTGAACCATATGCTCTGATACCACTTGTTGGGTTATGAAGGGTGATTAGGGCGTCATGCGGAAGCTTACAATTTACAAATCATATAGTTGATAAATCAGATAACAAAAGCTTATACTAAAAATCAAAATATTATTATATCAAAACTAATATAAAGAAAAACATTGAAACTTTAGAAAGAATAAATCTCCCCATAAATAAAACTCTTAAACGACTACATTGTGGATGTTATTATTTTTGTGTTAGAAGAAACAAACTTATATTTATAGAGTCCTAAAACATTTCCTACTAGAAAAGGAGTCCTAAAAGGAGAGAATAAACCAAATATAAAATAATATTATATTTTCTTTTCAAGAAAAATAAAAATATTTATGGTAATGCTTTGTTTTTTCTTTAAGGAAAAATAAATCTTAAATTATGATAAGAAAATCAGGGCAAAACCCTAACAAAATTTAAGGCATTTAGTTGCTCGGTACTATTCAAAACCTCTGGTACATATAAACAAACTCACTAGTCTTCAAGTTGTTGATGGCATCCATTGTGATCAATGGAAAGATGTTGACCCTGTTGATTTAGTCAATCTTCGAGAATTAAGCATGGGTAATATTAAGAAATCTTACTCCCTAAACAACATTAGCAGCTTGAAAAACCTTGGCACACTCAGATTGTTTTGTAGAGATGATCAATCATTATTCCCATCTCTTGAATTTGTTAATTGTTGTGAAAAGCTCCAGAAATTGTGGTTAAGTGGGAGAATAGAAAAACTGCCTCATCTGTTTCCAAATTCCATCACAATGATGGTTCTGAGTTTCTCAGGACTGACAGAAGATCCGATGCCTATTTTGGGAATGTTGCCAAACCTGAGGAATCTCAATTTGTCTAGAGCTTTTGAAGGAAAAGAAATAATTTGCAGTGATAACAGCTTCAGTCAACTAGAGTTCCTTCATCTTAGTGACCTTGAGAAGCTAGAAAGATGGCATTTAGGCACAAATGCCATGCCTCTGATTAAAGGTCTTCGTATCTATGGCTGTCCAAATTTAAAGGAAATTCCTGAGAGAATGAAAGACGTGGAGCTGTTGATGAGGAATTATGTGTAGTGAAGCTTTTCAAGCATATATATATGATGTCTTCATAATCGTAGAGGTATTGATGCCAAGCACTTGAAGACATTGGTTATTAATTTCAGGGGTGTCAGTGAGAGTGGTTTTAGTGTTTGATTTCTTATTGTTTTAAGCTTTTTGAGTGACTGTAATTGGTTTGAACATAATTGTTTTAATTAATTGGTCTACTGTATGTTCTTTTGCTTATCCATATTTAAGACGATGCTTTATATGTTAAAATGAAATTAAAAATAGTATATGGTACTCTCTCTTGTCCACAATTTAGCATTTTTTTGCTCCTCTTTTATAGTGAAAATGGTCAAAATTTTCCCTTAAATTATGTGAAAGGAACAAAAATGTCCTCCGTTTATAGTTTGGTTTAAAAATGACATTACTGTCAATACTTTGGTTCAAAAATACCCTTGCAGTCAATACTTTGGTCCAGAAATGCCCCTATAGTTACAAAATGCCCTTTTTCGAATAAATATATTATTTTTTCTTTTTAAATACACTGTCTTCCTAATTAAAATATTATTAAAGAACACTATTCTTGTTGTCTTTCTTCTAAAAATCACTTTAACAAATAAAAATGTAGGAAATATTTAATTTGTTTTCTTCTTAATCTCATTTTATCAATTAAAATAGAATAACTTCATGTACCCTTTCGACAGATAATATATATCATATATAGATATATAAAAAAGATCATAGTATATCCATCATTAATTTATGTTTATATAACGATAAAAAATAATGATAATAAAATAAGAAATATATTTATTTTTTATTTTTTCCTGAATTGAAGTAAGATAAACATTTGCTAATTTTTTTTTAAAATTATTAGAAAAAGAATGTGTTAAAAAGAAAATAATAATATATTTATTTGGAAAATGAACATTTTTGACCTATTAAATAACAATAAGGGCATTTTTGGACCAAAGTATTGACAACAAAAGTATTTTTGGATCAAACTACAAACAGATGATACTTTTGTTCCTTTCACATAGTTTAAGGGCATTTTTAACTTTTTTTCCCTCTTTAATACACTTATAATATAAGAGAGAATGAAAGACGTGAAGCGTATTTGATAATAGGAAAGGTAAATATACAAACAAATCCCAATCCTACATAACATTTTACTTTAATATAAATTAATAATATTTGTGTTAAATCAACAGAGAAGAAGCTGTCACTTGAAGAAATTCACCTACATCAACTTGGCTTCTCCAACCATCAATCAACTTAGATTATTTCTAACATTCTGTATTTTCTTCTGTTTTGTTTTTTCAATGTTTAATTTCTTTCTATTTTTGGAAACATGTGTTGGAAGAGAACTTTTTTCTTGGATTTTGTGATGACCTAATTAACGGAACAAAGTTATAAATGTTCTTAAATTATGTAAAATGAATAAAAATATCCTCAGTTAATAGTTTGATCCAAAAATATCATTGTCTCCAATAATTTGATCTAAAAATGCTCTTATTGTTACTTAATAAGTCAAAACCGTCTTTTTTCAATTAAATATATTATTTCTCTTTTTTTAAAACACGTTCTTTTCCTAATAATGATTTTTTTTCATTAGTAAATGTTCAACCTACTTCAATTTATAAAAAATATTACTAATAAATAAAAATGTTTTCTATATTATTAGAAAGTTTTATCGTTATCTAAATGAAAATTAATGATGGGGTTACTATAAGGACATATAATAAAAGAAGTTGAGAACTCGCTCAGTGTGGAGCAAGAATAACAAAAAAAAAAAAAACTTACAAACTCGCTTGGTGTGGAGCGATTTTTGGGGGAAAAAAATAGAGAGCAAATCGCTCATAAGTAGCGAGAAAAAAAAGATAAAATAAAAGAGAAAATCGCTCATAAGTCAGCGAGATGATCAATATTTTATGCCATGAGCGATAGTTATAGCACAAACATATCTCGCTCATTCTCTAGCGAAGTGTCCCTTTTGATTAAACCAAAAATTGAATGACCCTTTATGTATTTAAAGAAAAAAAGTGATGCTTTTAACTTTGAATTTGAAATTTATGAACGAGTTTTTATATCAATTTTAAAATAAAAAATAAAAAAAGAAAGATAATATATACTAGCAGGGAACTACATGTGATTACTACAAAGATAAATTCAATTTCAGGTGATATTTGGATCTGAATTGTCTTACCTTGCTATCATAATATTATTTTTGTTTTTATTCATTAAAAAAATGATACATTTATATATTTATTACTATTAAAGTAATATCTTTAATGTGTCATCACATAATTATCCCTCAATTAGTAAAATGTTTGGACTTTTTTCATGTGAGAAACCCATCCTTATTGAAAAAGGAAATTAATACATTTTAGCTCAACTTTTAATTAATTAATGTCAAGTTTGATAAAAATAAATAAAAAACAATCGTAGACAATCTCTAATTATTAGAATTTTACAGTATGCATATATAATGGGTTATATAGATTTTGAGTTTCGCCTTCTTTTTTCTTCTTATGATTCTAAGTCCTCTACTTTAT
Source organism: Solanum acaule (assembly GCA_036250505.1). Lineage (NCBI taxonomy): Eukaryota > Viridiplantae > Streptophyta > Magnoliopsida > Solanales > Solanaceae > Solanum > Solanum acaule. The sequence continues at coordinate 5,250 of JAJOOR010015109.1, forward strand.
GTTTATTTTTATATTTATAATTAAATATTTTTTACTCGACTCACAGACCGAGTTGGACCAATCCAATCTTGATTAAGCCTCACGAGTCGACGAGCTTATTTATGTTAGGCTAAACAATCTCATTCTTAAATGAACTTTTAATTTTTTTTTTAGCTCAATCCTATCAAATCGCAAATTAGGTTGGATTTGGGTGAAGCAATGGACAAAGTCCAAACTAACAGCTCCAAAATCTACGAGGTTTAGAAATAGAAAATCTTCTTACATAACTGTACAGATGACCAAAAAAAATCAGCAAAAATGGCCGCATGCATATATAATGAATTATATGTTATGTATTGATATTGTATAAATAGTTATTTAATGTATCAATATTGGATAATAGCATATAGTTATGTATTTATAATGTATAACTATGTATTATATATATATTATTACCCTTATATATAAGCCAACAAGAAAAGGATTAACACTGCAGTTCTTAATTGTACAACATGCTTTGTGAGATGTACTGCTTATTAAGTGTACTATAGAGTGGGGCCTTTCTTTATCCTTTTAATATGGGGAACTTTCATATATAGCCACTCAAATATAGCTCAATTACTCTTTATAGCTATAGTTTAATAATTACAATTCGTAGCTATATGTTATAGGAAGGAGAGAGGCGAGCGAGACTGGGAGAGAGAGGGGGCAAAGAGTGGGAGAAAGGTGAATTTTATATGTATATAGGTTATATAATTGTATATTATACATATGCATTTGTATAAATGGCAAGTGAGATTGGGAGAGGGAGGAGAGAGGTGAGCGAGATTGGGAGAGGGAGGAGAGAGGCGAGCAAGAGAGGGCAAAGAGTGGGAGAGAGGTGAATTGTATATGTATATAGGTTAGATAATTGTATATTATACATATGCATTTGTATATATGGCAAGCGAGATTGGGAAAGGGAGGAGAGAGGCGAGCGAGATTGGGAGAGGGAGGAGAGAGGCGAGCGACATAGGGCAGAGAGTGGGAGAGAGGTGAATTGTATATGTATATAGGTTAGATAATTGTATATTATACATATGTATTTGTATATTTTGGCGAATTATACATATACAAACGTGACTAACTATATAAACTCGAAGTCAGCCCGTGTAATTAATGTATAATGTTAGTAGTGAGTGGTAATTATAGCAAACTATAGCTATTATGAGTAATTAAGTAGTAGTTTGCTTAACCGCGTAATTTTCCCTTTTAATATTAACCATGTGTATTACTCTTTCATTTACACGTGTACGGGTAATTTTTTCTTCATCAAATGAATGATGGATGTATATAATTTTCTTTTGAGAAAGTGACATAAATAGTCTCTTAACTATAAGAGTAGGTCTAAAATGGTCTCTTAACTATACACTTAACAGATTTAGTCCTTTAACTATTTAAAAACTTAATTATCAACTTTAGTCCCTTAACTATACACTTGCTGGTTTTAGTCCCCTAACTATAAACTTATCGATTTTAGTCCTTTAAGTATTCAAAAACTTGTCAGATTTGGTCTTTGTCCATTTTTTTTAAATAAAAATAACTTGGGTTTATATTAACCAAAATCTTCGTAAAATTAAATCTTTAACCAATTTTTAAAGTTGTTTCTCTATCCCCGTCCTTTTTTCTTCAAACTACTCTAATGAAAAGAACAATAACGTCAACGATTCAAAATAAAATTAACGAGGAAAGAAGATATAAGTCCTAATTTTATTCAATGGAGAATAAAATTAAGCATATAATTGTTGTTAATGACTTGAATCCGCACTTGAATATGCTAATCAGTGGGGATTTTATTTAATTTACTCAAAATTCTTTACGTAAAATAAAATGAATAGAATAATAAATTGATCTATTTGAAAAAAATTAAAAAATTGCAAATCTACCATTTTATAAATTTCAAATTTTAAAAATTAAACAAATTATGTTCAATGAAGTCGTTGGAGTACTAACTTTGGATTTAACGGGTAATAATTTTTTTCTTATTATAATAAAGTTTAGCATATTCAAGTCATTAGTACCAATAATATGCTTCATTTTACCCTCTGTTGAATAAAGTTATGACTTATATTTTCTTTCCTCATGAATTTTATTTTTAAATTGTTGAGGTTAAGGTTCTTCCCATAAGGTTAATTTGAAGAAAAAATAGCGGAGAGAGAGAAACAACAGAAAAAGTTGTTAAAGGATTTAATTTCTCGAGGCATGGATTCCGTCAATATAAACCTAAGCTATTTGTATTTAAACAAAATGGACAAAGACCAAACTTGATATGTTTTTGAATACTTAAAGGACTAAAATCGGTAAGTCTATAGTTAAGGGACTAAAACCGGTAAGTCTATAGTTAAGGGGCCAAAGCTGATAAGTTTTTGAATAGTTAAGGACTAAATTCGTTAAGTGTATAGTTAAGGGACCATTTTAGACCTACTACTATAGTTAAGGGACCGTTTGAAATTTAATGACCCGAAAATTCATTTTTTGAAATTTCTATAAAATTACCGTTTCATCCCTCTCGATAGTTGCCCCGAGTAATTTTATGATCAGTCGGTGAAGTTGGTTTGAGAATTTTAAACTATTCGTTTAACTATAGTTAATTAATTAACAGGTAATTTTTAAATAATTAATTTAATTAATAGTTAATGAGCCAAGTTCATATATAATATAATTTGAATAATTTAAGTTACTATCCGAGGGGAACGTCACAACTCCAACACAATCAGAACAGCGGCCAATACGCATCAGGTAATTAAGAACGCCTGAAACAATGAATTGAAATATATTTTAGAGGTTATATTATTATTAGTTTATTATTATAATGGATTAGGAAAGAGAGTTGAGGATTTGAATATTGCAAAACTTAATTCTGCAGCTATTTATACGTATGGTTGGACTTGGGAAGGAAGACTTGGTAGCCAATCATATGTAATGATGGCCACATGATCTTTAAGTAATTATGATAATTAATTGGTGATTTTGGTTTTTGATTTTTAGGCAGTATTTCGCATTTAAGTTTACTGGTTATGACTCTAATTTTTGGGTTTCACAATTTTGTTATAGTTATTAAATTAGGATTCAAGTTTTGATATATCAGTATAGGTAATTAAATTGTAGGAGTATTATATTATATGAATATTATTAGATTTATAATATTGGAGAAGTTGAAACTTAATCCTAGGCTTAAAATTTAGAAAATATGGGTGTTGTTAGTTTCAAAATCTTATTGTGGTTATTTATTTGGAAAGATTGTATTGATTTGGAAGTCCAACGAAAGGGGAATGCTCAAGTCCCGGAGTAATTGTCGATAAATTGAGGCAAGTGAATTTCTAAACCTTTGTTATGTGCATATAATCGTATATTTCCTTGTGGTATGTGTTGGGGAGTAATGTGAATTGGTGATGAGTTGACTTGTCCATATTGAGTAATTCTAATGATGAAAAAAAGGGTAATAAAAGGCAATGTGATTAATTGTTGACGTGTGATGTATTGAGAATGGTTTGAAAAACTTATTGACTCATTGTTGAAGTTGTATCACGATTGTGTTGTTGTGAATTGTGCATTATTATGAAAATGGTCATCTCCTCATTATTTATGTGAACATGTCATTTGCATTGGTTCTGTGACATGATTGTGATAAGTGTTATATGAATTGAGGAAGAATAAGAAATAAAAAAGAATGTACTATTTCGAGGGACGTGTCGCACGCCGCGACAAATATTATTATCAAGGGACGTGTCGCATGCCGCGACGTATACTATTATCGAGGGACGTATCGCACGCCGTGACATATACTATTATCGAGGGACGTGTCGCACGCCGCTACAGATACTATTATCGGGGGTCATGTTGCACACCGCAACGGATGCATGAACAGATATGTCCCCTATGGGTCCCGGACTGAGAGACATCGGGTGTGTATCGTTAGGTCAAGCATGCATCACTATACTTGACATTGCATTGCACATTTTTATCATTGGTGAACTTGATCTTGTGAGTGCCTTTTTGTGAAACTTGTGATTGCTGTATATTGAGTTTGGTGTTGAGGATATGTAATTGTTAGAGAGTTGTTATTGAGTTGTGAGCTATGTACATTGTGAACTGTTAGGTTGTATTGATTTTATGCAGGTTGTAGTTTTGGAGGTTCGGTTAGGGTGGTATGAAGTACATGTATTTTATTCCCTTAGCTTGTGTTTAGAAGTTTACTTGCTGAGTACCGTGTGGTTTGGTACTCACACCCCTTGCTTCTATATTTTTGTAGGTTACTAGCCCGGACCTTCGTGATACTTTCTCTTATTTTCTTGTCTGAGGCTTCTTGTGGAGGTTTGTGAGGTAGCTGCTTGTCATCTCACCGGACCTTCTTTCTCCTTATTTATGATCTTGTTTTATTCTAGAACAATGTCATTTGAAACTTGTATTTTCTTTCAATTTTGGTATAACACATTAGTGGCTTGTACATGTGACAATCAGGTTTTGGGGGCTTTATTAAGTTGACTTAGTTATCCACACTTATGATATTGTGAGATTTCAATATGTCTTACTTTCGCATAGTTTGTGATATTTAGGTTTTAGGCTGACTTGTTTTGAACGAGTGTCATCACATCCATTTTTTGGGTCGCGACACTAAAATTATACAATTTTCTTCTTAATGATTCTCAAATCTCATTTGTTCTTTTTCTGATATTGAGGAATTTGTCGTTCAAATTGCGAGTTATTTATATTTTTGAGGTTTTAAAGCAATTTTCTTTATTATTGAACCTTTATTGTCTGTAATCGTCATTTGTTTTTTGGGTCATTTCCTATTGGATTTGAATATGCATGTACTAATTTTTCTGTTATACTTATTCATATTTGGATTTAGGTAGTGAGATGCAATCTTATGGATGATTTTGTGTACAAACTCAAAGATAATGGACTATTGTAGGCATTTTCTCTTCAGGTTAAGAGTTGGTGCAACAAAGGTGTTTGATGGTATGCTTGAACCAAATAAAAGATTTTTCATTATTTTTTCTTACAGATTTTCTACAATATATTTCTCTGTCCAAGTTGTTATGATTGAAGATAAATGAAGATTATTATTGCACTTATACATAGTAAAAAAAATACCTACTTTTATGATAAAACTTTTTGGTGCTTTAGTGATTGATTGGAAAAACATTGGCATATTTGATGAGAGAAGAGGAAAAAGTTAAGATATTGGAGTACAGACGTCGCCCTTGACAGTGTTGGCTTCGTTCCCTACATAGGATTTCTATGATGAGTCCAATATGGCTACCAATCAACTGCTTTTGTTATGAAAAATACAGCGATCACCTGCTCAAATTTATTGATAATGAGTCAAGGTATGTATAGATTTTAAAATGAATTTATTATATGCTATGCGTCTATGTTGTTTGAACTCCTCAAAGATGTCATTAGATGTGTGTCGGGTTCTCCAAAAGTAGAGTACTTTTAAAGAATTCAACACAGATAGTGCATCAATCAAAAGTGAATAGTCTGTGCAACTTAGCTATGCACGACTCTATAAGAGGTTATTAACTTCTGTTATTATGAAAAATACAGGGAATATTTGCTTGAGTTTATTGGTAGTTACTAGAATTTATTCTCTTCCCCTAACTAAAAGTCCATTACAACTACCTAATCTTTTCCATGGCGGTCATATGTTCTTTACTTCGATAAATGGCATACCATTGTGAAATGAAAATGTTGATAGATTTCTATGTGAAATAAATATAATTAGGCAAGTTATTTTTCGAATTTTAGTCTTTAGATTGATCAAACATCTCTGATTGATTTCTTTATACTGATATATTTACAATATAATTTGTAGCTCCGATTTAATTTTTATGTTTTAGTCGAACATTTGCAATGAGAACGTAATAGATGGAGCTGACCATGTGTTAATCAAGTTAGGTCAAAATCACAACTGAAGAAACTCAAGAAGTCCTACAATCTCCAAAAGTAATGTCATTATATGTTTTTCTATTGAAATCCTCACGAATCATTGGTAATAACAGAATCGTCTCTGTCATCAACATGAAGTTTATATTAAATTTAGAGAATTTAACCATTTGGACAGCATTTTACTTAAGTGTACGGTATAATTTTTCGGCGAAGGATGTCCAAATGTAGCTCCGCCCCTGCTTGATGCTCACCTGCATAGTGGGGAAGAGGTTGTTGAGTATTTCGTCATTTGCATCTAAGGATTCAATCCATTTTCCATTGTCAGATAGTTTTCCAAATACTTTACTACTTATGGTTTTACGATTACTTATATGAAAGCGATACTTATGGTGTTAGGATTCCTAATACTTGCTCCAAAATAAGAAAAATAGAAAAATTAAATTATATATACTTCTTTGGTATTTATTTATATAAATAAATTAGATTTGTAAACATTACCGCATTCAAATAGGATTTTGGAGAAAGAAAGGTTTATATAAAGGGTATTGAAAAAGGTTTTATACCAAGTTTTTCATTGTAATAAGGAAAATATTTTGTTGAATAAACTGTTTTCTTGTTCGGTTTATTGTAAGTTGAGAAAAAAATGTTGCCAAGAGTGTACTATCAAATCATGAGTGATGATTGAGCAGGTAATTGCGTTCTTATGTTAAGTTGAAAGTATTAAGAGAGGTAAATCAACAACGTAAAGATCACATTTTGGTAGAAAGGGAAAGTTGTATTTGGAAGAGGAACAGAGAGGAGCTTAGTCCTGGAAGAGAAGAGGAAGGAAATAACTAGTTGTCTCAGTTTAGTAATGTTTTAAGATTAGTCAATTTTTATATATAAGCTTTTCTTTTAGTCTTTTTTGATCAATTACGTACTAATTTATGTTCGATTCAATAATTGATTTCGGTTACGATCCAAATTCTAAGTTCGATAATATTAAAATGCCCTCTATAAAGATTTTAATCTGGATCACATCTTAATCTTAATCAGTTATAGCTGTTACCTGTTTCAAATAATGGTGATTTGGAATTATTGAAAAATATGAGTTTAAAAGTCAATTTAGAAAGAGTCGGCATGACTTAGATATTTTTTTGTCTGTTTCTTTTTCTGATGACGTAATTATTTCTGCGCAGTTATTGTTTACCAAAGTTGTATTCAAACAAACAAACAACTTTTAAGTAAAAAAAAAAAAATCCCTAATAATTGATGGAGGTATATATTTTCATTTTGCATAATATTATTTTTTAACGGGGTCAAAAATTAAACACCAGCCTTACAAAAGTCCACTCCACGTAAAATTCTGAAAATTAGTTGATCATAATAAGTTGAATAAATCCAATGTAGCCACCGAATACGAATACGTATTTTACCAAAAATAGAACAACACTACTGCATGGATGATGCAACTATACGGCAGATGCATGTATTCTTCAATATGTATGTATATCTAGTTGTTTGCGATAAATTTCAATGTGATAGAAAGTAAATTGCAATCAGAAATAAAATATGAAGAAACAAGAATATTTTATATATTGATAAATAGTATGGGTACAATTATGTTCCTCCTTTGATCCTTGATTCTTTCTCTCATAACATTTATCAGGGTCGTTAGTAACATATTTCTCAAATTAGGATGATTTGGATTTGATCACTTTATGAATATTAAGTTAATTTGTGGAATATTCGAAAATCAAGATGATATATATCCTTTAATCTTTATATAGGCATAAGCTAGGGTTTATGGTTAATAGCCTCCAAGAATTCTAAATGAAATCAAATACATCTTTTAGAGTCCCAACTAGAATTGTACACGTCTTATAGAATACCACAAATTTTCAATGTCTAGGTTTAACAATTATTTATTTGTTCAAATTGGAAAAGCTTAAAAACTATATATATATATATATCTTAACATAATTCCATGAAATCATAATCCACTCAATTCACATTGGTTTGAACTGATTATTGAGTCGCTTATTAATTAACTCATATTATTACAATCAATAAAAAATTGGGCTAATATCTAACACCAATTAATCTATGAGAGATCTTGTAAGATATTTAGAAAGACATTTCTCTATTTGATATGTTATACATAATTAGCCATAATGAAGAAAAATAATAATTTTATTAAATACTAAAACATTATGGAAAAACAAATACAACATAGTAAGAAATGAGAGGGTTGAGTTTCGACCTTCTAGATAATTTCACAAAAGTAACTTTTGAACAAACTAATATTTCGCTTATTTATTAACTCAATCCATTTTAATTCATCCAAATTTCGTTCAGTTGTCACCGCTATATATAGTTATTTGATATGAACCTAAACGAAGAAAGACATACTTATCATTAAAAAAAAATGATATCTACTATTTCAAAGAAGACTATCAAACCTTCTTCTCCTACCCCATCTACTCAAAGATGGCACAATCTTTCCCTTATTGATCAAGTTGTTGCTTGCTAATATGTATATGTCCTTTGTTTTTTTCTACCCAAACCATCAAGTGGCTACAATCCCTAAACACCAATTATTTGAATTTTTAGCAAACTCTTTGTCAAAAACTCTTACATTTTACTATCCATGGGCAGGAACTCTAAAAGACAATGTCACTATTGAGTGTGATGATCACGGTGCTGAGTTCTTCGAAGTTGAAATCAACTCATCCATGGACGAAGTTATTCATAACCCTGAGTTGACATTCCCTCATGGTTTATCTTGGTGGCATTCGTCGTCAACTACATCTGGTGCCTTAATTATTGCACAATTAAGCCATTTCGAGTGTGGAGGAATCGTGCTTAGTCTTTGCATGTCCCACAAGGTGGTGTTAGAGTTTGCTCAGTTTTTCTTTTAGTATAGTTTTTTCTCTTTTTTTCTTCTGATTCGTTCAAGGTTTGCAATTATTAACTTCTGCATGCATGATGTCTTGTTATTTTATCCTAACAGGTGGGAGACGTGTGCAGTGCTTACTACTTCTTGAGGGATTGGGCTAGGTTAACTCGAGATCCAAAATTAACATTATATCCTCCATACTTTGCTAAGGATTCACTAATGCCATCACCATTTGATGGTCCTCTGCTTTCCCATGTTATTGAGCCAAAAAAGAAAAGATGTATTCAAAAGAGGTTCGTTTTCTCTAAGTCCAAGATAAATGCGGTTAAAGCCTTGGTTGTTGCAGAATCCTGCGTAAAAAATCCAACAAGGAACGAGGTCGTGAGTGCCCTCCTCTACAAATGTGCAGCTTCTTCTTCTACTACCAATTTTGGGAGATCTCAGTTAGTCCTACCCTTAAACTTGCGAAGTCAGGCAAGTTTACAACCACCACTACCACCAACAACCATAGGAAATATTCTCACTATCTTTTCTACACCAATTTATGAAAACTACGAACGAGACCTCAAACTGCCAAAATTAGTAACCGATATAAGAAAGTCCAAACACGACCTCTCCACCAAAAAAAATATACAAGAAAATATGTTTGTTAAAGAGATGTTGGAGGCATATAGAACAGGTAAATTGCCATTCCAACAAAGGGATTGCGATGTTTATATGATTACTAGTATATTAGCATTCAAATTCGAAAAATTAGATTTTGGATTTGGGAAGCCTGCTAGAGCAAGCAAAGGAAGTGGTCCATCAAGCAACACTTTTATCTTAATGAATACACCAGATGATCATGACAGAGGAGTTGAAGCGTTTGTAAATTTGAATGAAGAAGATATGTCTGTTTTCATCAATGACAAAGACCTCCTCCAATTTGCTACTCCATTTTAGGGGACAAGTCAAAATGAACTAAGTTGATAGCACACAGTTTACCTGTATTGTTAGTTTAAATACAATGTTTGTTTTGATTGTTACTTAAATTCTACTGTATCGTATCGTTTAAATCAATGGTTATGTAACGATCGATTTGGTGTGATCAGTTCATTACCTTAGTATTTTCTTCTCATTTTATCTTTATTTATTATTTAAAAATCACATTTCATATTTTATCAAAATATTGTATTCATTAAAACAATAAAATATGATACAGTATAATACATTATGAAATAATACCTAATTAACAACCATCCAAACAAAGTGTGTTTGTTTTTCATAAATAAGTTGAGTTAAAGTGTTCTATTTCTAAAGTTTGTTGCACCTTTATGAGGTGCAATTTCCATTTTATTTTTATCTATTTATGCATTTTTGGTATCTATTATTGTTTATGGTTTGTAATTATGGAATTTGACTATACATATATTATTGGAGTTTTTGGTGTTATGCCGTAATTTTACTATCTTTAGAAAAATCACTTGACAGTGTTTGCTTCGTTCTCTACATAGGAGGGCGATGATGAGTCCAATATGGCTACCAATCAACTGCTTTTGTTATGAAAAAAAGCATTGATGTCATTAGGAGTGTTATGAAAAAAAGCATGGATCTATAGATTTTAAAGCATGGATCACCTGCTCAAATTTATTGATAATGAGTCAAGGTATCTATAGATTTTAAAATGAATTTTATTATATGCTATGCATCTATGTTGTTTGAACTTTTCAAAAATGTCATTAGGTGTGTGTTGGGTTCACCAAAAGTAGAGTATTTTTAGAGAATTAATTTTTATGTTTTAGTCGAACATTTGCAATGAGAACGTAATAGATGGAGCTGACCATGTGTTAATCAAGTTAGGTCAAAATCACAACTGAAGAAACTCAAGAAGTCCTACAATCTCCAAAAGTAATGTCATTATATGTTTTTCTATTGAAATCCTCACGAATCATTGGTAATAACAGAATCGTCTCTGTCATCAACATGAAGTTTATATTAAATTTAGAGAATTTAACCATTTGGACAGCATTTTACTTAAGTGTACGGTATAATTTTTCGGCGAAGGATGTCCAAATGTAGCTCCGCCCCTGCTTGATGCTCACCTGCATAGTGGGGAAGAGGTTGTTGAGTATTTCGTCACCACTGTTTGCATCTAAGGATTCAATCCAATTTCCATTGTCAGATAGTTTTCCAAATACGTACTTTACTACTTAAGGTTTTGCGATTACTTATATGAAAGCGATACTTATGGTGTTAGGATTACTAATACTTGCTCCAAAATAAGAAAAATAGGAAAATTAAATTATATATACTTCTTTGGTATTTATTTATATAAGTAATTTATTAATGAAAATTTTACCAAGTCTATAACGTGGAAGTCCAATTGAAATTGTACTACATTATTAAAGCTGCTGATGTTTTATTTTATTAGGAATTGGATTTGTAAACATTACCGCATTCAAATAGGATTTTGGAGAAAGAAAGGTTTATATAAAGGGTATTGAAAAAGGTCTTATACCAAGTTTTTTATTATAATAAGAAAGAAATTTTGTTGAATAAAGTGTTTTCTTGTTCGGTTTATTGTAAGTTGAGAGAAAAATTGTTGCCGAGAGTGTACTATATCAAATCATGAGTGATGACTGGGCAGGTAATTGCGTTCTTATGATAGTAGGTTTGTATGCTATTGATAGTTATAGAAAATATCGAAAGGAGCAGAATGTCAAGAAGGAGGAGCAGAATGTCAAGTTGAAAGTATTAAGAGAGGGAAATCAACAATGTGAAGATCGCATTTTGGCAGAAAGGGAAAGTTGTTTCCCCCTCCATCCATATATGTATTCCACTCCGCTTCGGGGGGCACGTTTGGAAGAGGAAGAGAAAGGCTGCTTAGTCCTGGAAGAGAAAGAGGAAATAACTAGTCTCAGTTTAGTAATGTTTTAAGATTAGTCAATTTTTATATATAAGTTTTTCTTTTAGTTTTTTTTAATCAATACTAATTTATGTTCGATTCAATAACTGATTTAGATTACGATTTATGCGTTTCTATACGGACAGCTATACATGGTATTAAGTGGTCTACAAAGAGCACTTCTCGTATATATATATATATATACACGCACATTAATATACCATATTTAATACAATATTTATACATTGTAGTTTTTTTTTTCTAGTCCAGACCAACTCAAAGATTTTTCACTCAAAACGATTCACGGCAGATCATTTAAGTGAAGCTTTAAAGAATTTTTTTCAATATTTATCTAGATTTTTTCAAAAAAATAGAGTTTTGTTCTTAAATGAGCTCCAAAATTTTTAGAGTCAGCAGAAATAAAAACAATTTGGAATTATTGAAAAAATGAGTTTAAAAGTCAATTTAGAAAGAGTCAGCATGACTTAGATATTTTTGTCTATTTCTTTTTCTAATGACGTAATTATTTCGAGTTTTTGGCTAAAATCATCTCTCAACTATAACTCAAATCTAATGTACATTCTTTTATTATCTAAGTGAGCAAAAAACATCCTTTTGCTATCCAAAAAATAACAAGAATCATCCTTCAGTCTATTTTTTTTGTTAAGAAACTGATTGAACCAATAAATTTTATTTTTTTAAAATTTGATCATGTCTTAGCCAGTGGCGGACCCAGAATTTTCGTTCAGGGGGTTCGAAAAATAAAAGTATAAACGTGTAAATAAGCCAACAAAACAAAATTTCAAGGAAGTAGTAGTATATAATTTTAGTGGCGGACCCTTGAATTTTTTTGGGTTTAAAACCACACTTTTTGCATGTTTTATAAAATAAAAAACTAAAAAAAACGTGAAAAATGGAACTGAAAATTAAAAATAAAATGAAACTAAGAAAGAAAAAAATAAAATGCTAACAGAGTGATTCAAACCCTCGACTTGGAGCTTATTTCAAGGGGTCTTGCCGCTGGGCTATCAGTTTCTCTTTGTCATTGAGGGAGTTCAAAATATATATATCCACATCAATACAGAAAGTTTGCCTAATATATATACAATGTAATTTTTTGCCGAGGGGGTTCGGGTGAACCCCCTGAAACCCATGTGGGTCCGCCCCTGGTCTTAGCCACGACAAGAAGATCAAAGTTACCTAAAAAGAATAAGGCTATGGATAGGAGATGTATTTTTCATTCTCAAAGTTAAATTTTGTGTGTTGTTAGTTTATATGTTTTTTCTATCATCAAGTAAATTGACTTGCAACAATACGTAAGTTTTGAAATATTTATACAGTAGGTTCCGATGGTTTTAAAAATTCATTTTAAAAATATTACGTCCAACTATTTAAAGATTTTCTTTGATAGAATATTTAGTACATATGTACGTTATATACAATGCAATTCACATTTTATACAATGTACAGAAATGCTGTAAATTTAGTGAAATTACGTAGGCGTTTAGTTATGAAAATAAAAATTACTTTATTTGATTTTTTTAAAATTAGGTTGTACTTGGCCATACTTTTTACAGAGAATATTTGGAATTTGAATATATTTTGTTTGAATATGATTTAAATCCTCAATTTCTAAAAATTTAGAAAAATCACCCGACTTGACTAGCTTAACCATATGTACATATATTCATTCGACTTACACATTTTTTTGTTTGTGGGATGAGTTTCTTAAAAAAAAAAAGACAGAAGGATGAATCTTGCAACTTTTTGGATAATGCAAGGATTTTTTTTGTTCATTTATATAACACAAGGATATACTTTAAGTTTAAGTCATACTTCAATGATGATTTTAGCCAAAAACTCTAGTTATTTCTACTCTATTATTGTTGGAAAAAAGGACGAATTTACCCTCAAACTTTAATAAATGGTACGTCTATGCCCTCCGTTATACTTTGCGTCCGCATAAGCCCCTACCGTCCAATTATAGGTACACACATTCCCCTCTCACTAACGGACCCCTCATTTTTTACACGTGACTTAATCCTAATGAACTACCCGTTTGACCTTTCTTTTAACCCATAAACCAACTATCCGCCCCATAACCCAATACCCACCCAATTTCCTCTAAAAGGCATCCTAATTAAAAGACCCAAATTAACAAGTCCCATATCTCACACACAAAACCCTAGCTTTGTTCTGTGTTCCCCTGCAGTTTCTCCCTTTCTTCTTCTGAAATCACCAAACAATTTCCAAAATTGTTAGCACACCACATCTCTGTTTTTGTGTATAACTTCTAATAGAAGTCAGTGATCTTCCCCTTGATCCTTGTTGGGTCATCAGTGGTTACTCCTTGTACATGAATTGTTCTATGTTATTGTATCTTTTATGGGCAACAGTGGCGGACCCAAGATTTTTACGAAGTGGGTTCAAGATATAAAAATATACCTAATGTTATTTGTAATTTTTATGAGGCTAACAGCATACATATCTGACTATACTAAACAATGTTAATACATTTGAAAAAAAAATTACATTGACTTATGAATGAGACGATAAATAACAAGATGGACGAAAAACTAGACTTCAATATAAACTAAGAAGATAAAAGAATATTATGAATGATTTCTCTTCATTCAACATTTAACAAATAAAAATAAAATATTAAACAAAATAATTATAACCTTAATTTCAGAATCGAATACATAGAAATATACCTAATATTATTTGTAATTTTTTGTTGATTTTAGAATGATAAGGGATTTTTTAGTTGAAGAAATAAAAAATAACCACAATAATCATTTATGTATATATAAAGACTAGAATCAAGAGCAAAAAACATACTAGATGGATATTGACTATTGATGCGAGATTTGAGAGACGGGGAGAGTTTTTTTCCTTCAACAAAAAAATATGCTCAAAATTTTGGGAGGAAAAGTAAGAGAGGTTCAAGAAGATTTCAACAAAGAAGAAGACAAAAGGGTTTTAGAATTGAGAATAATAGGGATTAGTGCCTTTTTAGTTGAGTATTTTTTTGAAAAAATAAAATAAAAACAAAAAGGAAAAAATGTGTTGACTATTGGACTTTTAATTGTAAAAGTAAAACGTTGTTCTACTTTTTATAGTTTCTAAGTAACTAAAAGGACAAAAGTTACACCTACATAGAGGACAAAACTGTGTGTGAACGTTTTATATATCAAAAAAAACAAATTAAAACTAAAATGTGGCAATGGGGATTCAATCCCGGGTTGGCTTGGAAAATTGAACCCCCTCAACCACTCGACTAAGCTTCAGACTTGTGTTAGTGGATTCAAAATTTAATATACATATAAAATTTTAAAAACTGATTAAATATACATATATATATATATACAGTGTTATTTTTCAAAGAAGTGGGTTCATGAACCATTGTAGGTCCGCCCCTGATGGGCAATGGCCATTTTGTGAAAGAACTTGGTGATCCTATCACCCTCTTTAAGACAAAGAGATGTAGACTTTTGTTTCCATGAGCACTCTTCATTTTTATTGACTTCCTCATAATCCATTAATAATGTAGCTTTCATCCTCAGTCAAAGTCGTCATAGCAAGCATTATGTCCATATCTGCTAACTGGCTGAGGATGTTCTTTCTTTAAGAGTAAAATTTCCTTGCAAACTTCTAATCTATTCGTTGAGTTTTGCTGTAAGTGCCTTCATTTTACAAGCCAAGATGAGGGAGACGACAGATAGATGAAAAATTGACTACGAGATTATGACCAACACACGATAGATTCGACGAAGACAAGGTGGAATCGACCAACAAACTGGAATCGACGAAAGAACTAGGCTAGGGTTTTGTGTGTGAGATACGGGACCTGTTAATTTGGGTCTTTTAATTAGGATGCCTTTTAGAGGAAATTGGGTGGATATTGGGTTATGGAGTGGATAGTTGGTTTATGGGTTAAAAAAAAAGGTCAAATGGGTAGTTCATTAGGATTAAGACACATGTAAAAAATGAGGGGTCCGTTAGTGAAAGGGGCATGTGTGTACCTATAATTGGACGGCAGGGACTTATGTGGACGCAAAGTATAACGAAGGGCATAGACATACCATTTATTAAAGTTCGGGGGTAAATCCGTCCTTTTTCCCATTATTGTTTACCAAAATTGTATTCAAACAAACAAACAACTTTTAATTTAAAAAAAAATCCCTAATAATTGATGGAGGTATATATTTTCATTTTGCATAATATTTTTTTAACAGGGTAAAAAATTAAACACCAGCCTTACAAAAGTCCACTCCACGTAAATTTCTGAAAATTAGTTGATCATAATAAGTTGAATAAATCCAATGTAGACACAGTATACGAATACGTACTTTACCAAAAATAGAACAACACTACTGCATGGATGATGCAACTATACGGCAGATGCATGTATTCTTCATGTATGTATATCTAGTTGTTTGTGATAAATTCCAATGTGATAAAAAGTAAATTGCAATCAAAAATAAACTATGAAGAAACAAGAATATTTTATATATTGATAAGTAGTATGGGTACAATTTTGTTCCTCCTTTGATCCTTGATTCTTTCTCTCATAACATTTATCAGGGTCGTTAGTAATGTATTTCTCAAATTAAGATGATTTGGATTTGATCACTTTATAAATATTAAGTTAATTTGTGGAATATTCGAGATTCGAGATGATATATACCCTTAAATCTTTATATAGGCATAAGCTAGGGTTTATGGTTAATAGCCTCCAAGAATTCTGGAATCAAATACATCTTTTAAAGTCCCAACTAGAATTGAACACGCCTTACAGAGTCCCACAATTTTTCAATGTTTACATTAAGGTTTAACAATTATTTATTTGTTCAAATTGGAAAAGCTTAAAAACTATATATATATATATATCTTAATATAATTCCATAAAATCATAATTTGCCCAATTCACTTTGGTTTGAACTGACTATTGACTCACTTATTAATTAGCTCATATTATTATAATCAATCAAAAATTGGTCTAATATCTAACCCAAATTAATCTATGAGAGATCTTGTAAGATATTTCCAGAAAGACATTTTTCTATTTGATATGTTATACATAATTAGCCGTAATGAAGAAAAATAATAATTTTATTAAATAATAAATAATTATGGAAAAACAAATAAAACATAGTAAGAAATGAAAGGGTTGAGTTTTGACCTGCCTTCTAGATAATTTCACAAAAGTAACTTTTGAACAGATTAACTCAATTCATATTGATCCATTCAAATTCAGCTCAGTTGTCACCGCTATATATAGTTATTTGATAAGAGCCTAAAGAAGAAAGGGACACTTACCATAAAAAAAAATGATATCAACTATTTCAAAGAAGACTATCAAACCTTCTTCTCCTACCCCATCTACTCAAAGATGGCACAATCTTTCCCTTATTGATCAAGTTGTTGCTAATATGTATATGCCCTTTGTTTTTTTCTACCCAAACCATCAAGTGGCTAAAATCCCCAAACACCAATTATTTGAATTTCTAGCAAACTCTTTGTCAAAAACTCTTACATTTTACTATCCATGGGCAGGAACTCGAAAAGACAATGTCACTATTGAGTGTGATGATCACGGTGCTGAGTTCTTCAAAGTTGAAATCAACTCATCCATGAACGAAGTTATTCATAACTTTGATTTGACATTCCCTCATGGTTTGTCTTGGTGGCATTCGTTGTCAACTACATCTGGTGCCTTAATTGTTGCACAATTAAGTCATTTCGAGTGTGGAGGAATCGCGCTTAGTCTTTGCATGTCCCACAAGGTGGTGTTTTAGTATAGTTTTCTCTTTTTCTTTTGACTCGTTCAAGATTTGCAATTACTAACTTCTGCATGCATGATGTCCTGTTATTTCAATCTTAATAGGTGGGAGACGCGTGTAGCGCTTACTCCTTCTTGAGGGATTGGGCTGAGTTAACTCGAGATCCAAAATTAACATTATCTCCTCCATACTTTGCTAAAGATTCACTAATGCCATCACTACCATTTGATGGTCCTCTGTTTTCCCATGTTATAAAGCAAAAAAAGGAGGGATGTATCCAAAAGAGGTTCGTTTTCTCTGAAAACAAGATAAACGCACTTAAAGCCTTGGTTGTGCAGAATCCTACTTGCAAAACCCAACGAGGAACGAGGTCGTGAGTGCCCTCCTCTACAAATGTGCCGCTTCTTCTTCTACCACCAATTTAGGGCGATCTCAGTTAGTCCTACCCTTAAACTTGCGAAGTCAGGCAAGTTTACAACCGCCACTACCACCAACCACCATAGGAAATATTCTCACTATCTTTTCCACACCAATATATGAAAACTATGAACGAGACCTCAAACTGCCAAAATTAGTAACCTATATAAGAAAGTCCTAACACGACCTCTCCACCAGAAACAATATACAAGAAAATATGTTTGTTACAGAGATGTTGGATGCATATAGAACAGGTAAATTGCCATTCCAACAAAGGAATTGTGATGTTTATATGATTACTAGTATATTAGCATTCGAATTCGAAAAATTAGATTTTGGACTTGGGAAGCCTACTAGAGCAAGCAAAGGAAGTGGTCCATCTAGCAACACTTTTATTTTAATGAATACACCAGATGATGATCATGACAGAGGAGTTGAAGCCTTTGTAAATTTGAATGAAGAAGATGTGTCTGTTTTCATCAATGACAAAGACCTACTCCAATTTGCTACTCCATTTCAGGGGACAAGTCAAAATGAACTAAGTTGATAGCATGCCAGTTTACTGTACTGTTAGTTTAAATACAATGTTTGTTTTGATTGTTACTTATATTCTACTGTATCGTATCGTTTAAATCAATTGTAATGTAACGATCGATTTGGTGTGATCACTTCGTTACTTTAATATTTTCTTCTCATTTTATCTTATCATATTTCATCTTTTATTCTACCTTTTCATAATAGCTCTACCCTGTATCCTACTTTTCTTGTAGTTTTTATCATTCAAATTATGGATGTGTGATATTATGTAACGACGGAGAATGATATAATCTATCTAAACAATGTATTCATTAAATCAGTAAAGTATTATATATAATACAACACAATACAGTACAATATAATACATTATGAAATAATATGTAACAATCATCCAAGTATCTGTTTTTTTTCTTAAATAAGATGAGTTGAAGTGTTCTATTTCTAAAGTTTGTTGCACCTTTTTGAGGTGCAATTTCCATTTTAATTTTATCTACTTTATGTATTTTTGGTATCTAGTGTTGTTTTTGGTTTGTAATTTATGGAATTTGACTATACATATATTATTGGTGTTTTTGGTTAATTATTTTTTTAAAAAAATCTCTATTTAAACGGGATAGGACATGTCTTGATCTTCAATCAACATTTTATAGAAATACCGCTAAAGATTTTAGCTATTAATCTGGATGCAATAACACTAATTCGATTGTCACTAAATGTTTTTGCGTCAATATTAGGAAAATCTATCCCCACTAAATTAAATATCTCATTTGAACATTTATCTTCAATTTTGAATAATATGCATATTATTTTACGCAAATATGGAAAAAAAAAAGAGAAAATGCATAAATACCCCCAGCTTATGCCCAAAATCCCCGAGACACACCTAACATTTACTAAGGTCCTATTACCCCCCCCCCCCCCATACTTAT
>JAJOOR010015110.1:0-23680 GCA_036250505.1 Solanum acaule
TTAGTACTTCTCCTCAGTTCCTTACCAAAAGAACCTTTATGATCATCCATTACTATAGAGCTTGATCTCAACAGAGTAGATTTTTTAACAATCGATGGCGATGGCAGAGGAGGTGTTGGTGATGGATGTGAAACAGAGGATTTATTAAAACTCTGTTTCCTCACAATTTTGTAATCAAATTGATCAATCTTTCTTGGAGATGAAGTCACGGATTTTGGTGAATTAGTAGTAGTTGAGATAGGCTCAAGAACAGGGGATTTTAAACTTCTAATTGGCAAAAGCAAATGCTTTTCAACAAAACTTGTACTAATAATAGCATCATTTTCCTTAGCAACAACAACTACTGGCTTACCACTACAATATTGATAATTATTCACTCTGTTTTCATCTTGATGGTTTTCAAAAAATGATGAAACATCAAGTAATTTAGATTGAACATTATCAAACTTTGAACTATATAAATATTCATTTTCTGTCTCATCATCATCATCGTTATTGTCATCATTATCATTACCGGTTTTTCTACTGAATAAGCCATAAGAAACAGCTATACCAACTAAAATAAGCTGAACAAGTTCCCAATTTCCTGTTTGGGTGATGATTTCAGGAGCTTGTAAAGGAAAAAGTTGAAGTGCAACTAGAAATATGATAAGTAGCATAGTTTTAAAGGGAAAAATGTTGTAAAACTTACAAGGGTAGTCTGCATGGTTTGGTTTCTGTTTTTTGGAGATGTAAGGAGCTGAATCTTGATCCATTGAAAGTAAGGAACTTGAGTTTTGGATCTTGTGTTGTAGACTGGTGAAAAGAAGATTAGAAGATGAAGAAGAGAAGTCTTAGGGACTAAGTATAGAAAAGTGAAAGATGATGAAAAAAGATTTTTGGGAGGAGTGACATGATTTCAACTTATGCTTTATTTCTTCTTTTAACCACTCCACTATTTTCATTCTTGTCCCTTGTGGTCTCAACTCACACTCTTTTTCAGTTATAATTATAACTCAATAAACATAAATTATTCTTTTTTCTCAATTTTATCACTCAAATTAGAAATCAAACTTTTTCAGAAAAGTTAGAACAAATATTAGTTGAATTAAAAAATAATGGGTATTTTTTTATAAAATATAAAAGTTTGGGGTAATTTTTAAAATTTTCAAATATTCTTGGAGCCAAAGAGGTGCTTAACCTTTCATTTCAACGCAACCAAAAAAAAATTAAAATTATATGCCTCTTTCTTGCATCGAAAAGACAAAGACAAATAATCTCTCCTAGCTAACATCAAATGGTCTTTAAGAAGGGAAGAAATGTTTTTTTTTTTTGTTGTCGATTTAGATATTTAGACAATACTTATTTGATTTGAGCTTGAAAGTTAAGAATATTTTATTTTTGGCATAATACATAAATATGTCCTCAACTGACATTTATAATCTTCAACTTTGGGTGTGCATAGATACTTAAACTTGCATGAAGTTGAGCAAATAAACACATGCGTCATTCATGGCATCTGACATCCTACACGACAATTTGTGTCCTACGCGTCCGACATGTATTATGTCACATAGAACTCACATGTCTACTTGTTCAACTTTATATAAGTTCAAGTAACTACTTGTGCACACTCAAAGTTGAAGTGCATAAATGTGAAATGAAACAAGATTAAAGGAAAAAAATTATATATATGCCAAATGTAAAATATTTTTCACTTTCAAATTCAAATCAACATAGTAAATTTAATTAGTTACTGTGACTCACTTTGGAAAAAAAGAATCATTTATTAAAGGGAAAAAAGACAAATATACCCCCGAACTATCGTAAATGGTTTGCAAATACCATCTGTCATACTTTTGGGACATTGGTGCCCTTGCCGTCCAAAAATTAGAGAATATATACCCTTTATACTAACGGACATACACGTGTCATTATCTTATCCACCGATCCGACATTTATCGACGGATAAAATTGTGCCACGTGTCCCTA
The DNA here is from genome assembly GCA_036250505.1 of Solanum acaule. Lineage (NCBI taxonomy): Eukaryota > Viridiplantae > Streptophyta > Magnoliopsida > Solanales > Solanaceae > Solanum > Solanum acaule. The sequence goes on from JAJOOR010015110.1 coordinate 1,972, forward strand.
TTTAGTCTTCCGTTAGAGTGAAGGGCATATATGCTTTAGTTTTTGGATGGCAGGGGCACCAATGTCCCAAAAGTATGACGGAGGATATTTGCATACCATTTACGATAGTTCGGGGATATATTTCTCCTTTTTCCCTTTATTAAAGCTCCTTTAGTTTCTAGTACCTTCATTAAGAACAAACTAAAACAAATCATGGCATAGGTTAAGAAAAATTACTTTTGAGAATTGAAACACTTCGATGATTAAAATAAAATAAATCAATAAAGTTCAGGCTTGGCGTAAATAGAACAAAATAAAGATTGATACGTGTTAGCAATTTTTTAAAACTTTTTAGATGATATTGTTCATATAATAATTTAGTATAATAAATTTTTTACTTTTATTGTACCCTATAACTAATACGGTCAAATTTGAAGGAGGGGAAGGGCATTCGGGGTAGGAGATAGAACAAGAATTTTTGTAGTTACGTTAAGAAAATAATATTTGAAAGTTATAAAGTAATATTTGGATAGTGTTTCATTTTTGTGAAAATAAGAGTTTGTATGTAGTAAAAGATTTTATACTAGAAAAATTGATATTGAACCAGTTTCTCGAACTTAAAAGATTTACCTTAAAAAAACTAACTTAAGAATCAGTTCAATATATAATCAAACAATGAAAAAAAATATAATCCAACAATGTTTTTTATAAAAAAAATCTGCGTTCAAAAGACTTCTAACATTATAAAATTCGTACCGTCACTGTAAATAAGTTATTGGGCTAGCTATATATTTGATTGTTCGGTCAAAGCTTATTAGCTTATTTTGGTATGAGTGCAACATCGTTTCTATAAGAATTAAAGTAAGGCATAGGAAACTAGAATAAGTATTTAACAAAGAAACGATGTGGGTTATGGTGGAATAAGCGGGATACTCTTCGACTCTTAATTGGAAAGTCTCGCGTTCAAGCTTTGAAAATAGAAAAAAAAATATTGGAAGTGTTACTCCTAGAAATAAATATTATAAGACGTAAATTTAAATTTAGTCAAACTCTTATACAATGTCGAACTACGAATGAAAAAAAAAAAAGGAACGGGAATATGTTTCTTTGAAAAAAGCTGGTGGTCAAAAGTTGAATTCAAAAGATCTCCATGAAAATAAACATGCAGTAACTAATATAGCATAACTTTGAATTGTTGAACTGCCTTGAAGTTAATGATTGAAACTCCTTAATTCCTCCCTAAGTTATTTGAACTATTTTTTCATGTTATCCGTCCCATATGATTTGCGAGTTATTGCATAGGAGTGGAATTACTATATCGGTTGCAGAATTCTCTTCTCATTAACTCTTCGTATTCTTGAGAACAATTGTTCTCTCCTTGCAAACCAAAATAGGTAGCTAATAATTAATAGACATAATACATAAATATATGTCCTTTAACTCGGCATTAAATCACATATATGCCCTCTAACTTTGGATATGCACAAATAGACACTTAAACTTGTATAAAGTTGAACATATAAACACACATGTTCTACATGACAATTTCTGTCCTACATGTATTATGCCACTAAGACTCATGTGTCTACTTGTTAAACTTATTTAAGTTAGAGTGCCTATTTGTACACATCAAAAAGTAGAAAGTGTAAATATAAAATAAGGTCAAGTTAAAGGGTACATTTAGATATTATGACTAATTAATATTATTCACAACCCACCAGAGATATGACCATGATAATCTAAATAAATTTCTTCTTCTTATTTTGATGAGTAATAATATGAATTCATCAACATATTTTAAATTTTAATTATACATGATACAGAATCTTACGATAATTTAGATGAAGAAGTTTTTTTTCTTCTCTGTTGACCTTCTAATCAAGGTCAAATTGTTTAAATTTAAAAATTTATAAAATTGTGTTTAATAAAATCCAACATATAAGGCAATATATAATTATTTTATGATTTCTCTAAACTTCGCGTATTGCGAGGGTACTGTATGAGTATACTTACATAATATAAATTACTACTATTCAAAGTAGCATTTTGATTATATCATACAAAACTTTATATATGTAGAAATATTTCAAAAAAGTACAAATAATTTCCTTTATTAATCAATTAAAAGAAAAAGATATTTCAATTAAAACAGACTAAGCAAAATACCAACATTTAAATAATTAATTTTGTACTTATACTATTTTATATGTTTGTTAGTATTATAATACTTAATATATATGAAATGTATATTTAATTATATACTTCGGTACAAATGTCTTAGTTATTTTTTTTATTTATAAATTTTGAATATCAAAAAAATTATTTTTAATATGATATTCTAATAGTGGGCATAGATATCGAAAAATCAAAAATCAAACCGAGCTGCATTAACAATTTTTTAAACTTTTTTTTTGTTTTGTTTTCAATTTTTTTCCCTGAAAAAATAATCTTTTAGTTCGATGTTCAACGTAAGAGCAGTGGCGGAGCCAGAAATTTTAATAAGGGGGTTCAAAATCTGAGAAGTAAACACACGAACTAGTGGAAGGGGATTCGACATCTATTATACATACCTAAAAAATAATTTTAACCATATATAAATAGTAATATTTTTCGCCGAGGGGGTTCGGATGAACTCCCTCATTATATGCTGCCTCCGCCCCTGCATAAGAGTCACGATAATTTTATTAAATAAATATCGAAATAATATATAATAATTTAAGTTAAAACATTTTAATTTAAAAACCCAATCCAACCCAACCTATTTAAATTTGGTGCCCTAAATCAAAATTCACTTCTCTTTCTCCCTCAAACTCTTAACTCCCGAATCTCATCTCTTTCACTGTCTTACAGTCTCTCTCGTGCTCGTCTCCCGTTGGCGACCAGCAGGTTGCTGCCTGATAGTGCTCTTTTCTGGATTGTGTTGCTGAGGGCTGCTTTTTGTATGGGATCCCTGCTCAATTTCATTATTTATCGGATAAGAAACTCGGCAAGTGTTTTTTTTTTGTTGGTAATTTTAACTATTAGTAATTCATTGGATGTTCAAAAAATGGTTCTGAACTACTGCGTAGTGCCTACTGCTAGGAGTTAAATGGTTTATTAAATGGTATTGATTGTTGGTCCTCGCCTCTACTGCCTGCTGGCTGCTACTACATTCAATTTAAATGTATTTGTTTTATGTTAAGTTAAATGTTTTGATAATTTTGTTCGAACAACCTCTCTACCTGGTAATGTTTGCATACACTCTAGCCTCACCAGACCTTTCTTGTGGAATTATGTTGTTGTTGTTGTAAATTAATACTAAGTAGTAGTCCTATTTATAGAAAGACGGACAACTAATATGGAACGGAGGGTGTACATTAGACATTTTGAACATTTGTTCTTCTCCCCACAAAACTATATACACTTTTTCTATTGAAAGAAGTGGACAGCCAAGCAGTTGCCTATGCCTAGATGATTAGTTGTGGGAATTTCATCAATCTAGAGAGAGGCAGAGGAAGCTCACGTGAGATCAAATCATGTTCTGTTAGACTTTTTTGGAGTCAAACACCCTTTTCGCTAATTTATGAGTTTTTCTCATCTGGGTTTATTTTATTGGATTAAAAATAATTTGAAGTTAGTTTTTTTGGTAAGCTTCTCACTCCCAAATTGCTAGAGTTTGATATTTTGCATATTGTTATGGTGTTTTCTTGTTTGGGTTAAAACCAATTTCAGATAGTACAAAGTTTTGCTTCTATCGTTTCTTGTATGTGTGATTGGTGATAATTACTATAACTACTTTGTTGGGGAAATTGCAGCAATTTATTTATTTTCACCTATTTTTTCTTGAAGTATTTGCAGATCAATGGGCTTAGGGAATGAGGTGCAGAAGATTCTAAGCTGGACATCTGTGGTAAGCCATAATAATTTTGGTTAATATTCTTGTATGTATGAACCTAATGTACATATATGTTATATGCCCCTGTAGAGGTGTCAACCGAATGGTGATGGAGAGAATACATTTATATAGAAAAATATTAGTCAAGCAGAGGAGTCGATTGTGTATTGTGCTTAGGCAAAGTCTATGCTTCTCACCTCTGATTCTTCTGGCATCTCATCTCCTTCTTTGTTACTGTTTCATTGCTTAGTTTTCCTATTGTAAATTCTCTATGTTAGTATTAAGTATAATGGATCTCCTTGTTAAATATTTGAAGTAGTGTTTACTTCACTGTCCAAATGATATTGATTCAAAAGTATCTCTTGGAGAATAGGGGTGGGCATAAATACCGGAAAACCGAAAAACCAAACCGAACCGAACTAATTCGGTTCTTCGGTTTTTCGGTTCGGTGTCAGTGTTATTTTTTTGGAAGTTCGGTTCTTCGGTTCAGTGTTCGGTGTAAGGGTCTCAAAACTACGGTGCACCGAAGAACCGAACTTTTATTTTTAAATAAATATATATATATATATATATATATTTTAATATATATATATGGTCATTCTCTTAACTAAAAATTAAAAATTCAACTAACAATTAAATCATTCATGAACAAATCAATGTAACAACAAATGTACAATTCAATAGTTAACTTCAAATATTAATTTCCAAGAGAAACTCAAACATATTTCTACCAATGTACATTATGTAAAGGAACCGTCTTCGTACTTGTTTTTCTCGAGAAATAGTTGGAGGCACAATGTTCTTGATAAAGACAAATATAGTCTTTTAGTTAGCACAATAAGTGTTCCACGGTTATACGCATCACTCCTTAATATAGTTTTAAATTTCTAAGTATCTTATATTTTATCCTTATTTTATTTTTCATTCACACCGAAAAACCGATTTAACAACACCGAATTAAACCGAACTGAAGTAGAAAAAACCGAACCGAACCAAATTAGTTTGCTTTAATATACGGTTCACACTTTTCTAAAACCGAAAATCGAAGAATCGAACCGAAGTTTGATAAAATCGAACTGAAGAACCGAACGCCCACCCCTAATGGAGAATAATTCTACAATTCCTCTGTCTCGTTAATTTTATTTTTTTTTGATGACAAGGGAAACTCGCAGCCGCTACCCTTTGGGTGCGCACAGGGTAAAACCCTCACTCCTATGCAATAGCTTACAAACCACATAGGAGAGGTAACCCGCACTAGGCAAGCCCGGTGCGACTAGCTCGACCCAGAAGGCAAACCCCTTGCTTTCGCTGGCAAGGAGTTTCGAACTTGAGACCTCCAACATGGAAGTCCCAAGCCCAAACCATTGGGCCACCCCTTCAGGATCTCTGTCTCGAAGTCAATTCCCTTTCTATGGTAGTTGTGTTAAATCTCTTATAAGTTATATATAAGTAGATACATATATTCTGTTCTAGCTCAATTAAGTATAAAGAATCTTGAAAGAACTAGACATTTCAAAGGATCTATTTCAAAAAAACTAGACATTTCAAAGGCTAAATTGTATACATTCAAAAGTATGTAGTGCTTCCTATGGATCATCAACAAATGAACTACATTGTGAAATTTTGATTAGGTTTGTGGTTGTAAAAAAATGATTTGACATCCTACGTTATCTAGCAAGAGCTAACCGTTGAGCTTCAGATTGAGTTTAGTTTTTGGGTCTTTGGTCACACTAAACCTATTCCTTGTTTGTCTCAGATGAAAAAAAACTAAACCAGTTCCTTGTTTTACAAAGTAGCGCATTCATGTTCGTTGAGATTAAGCAGTAAAACATGAAATATGTGATTCACGAATATATCAACGGCATCAAATTGTGGCTGAATTTAATTCACTTACTAAGGACTCAACACTGCCCACCTATGGTTGCAGTGGAAGTTATATATAATACACCGGAGCTCTTTAATTTAAAAAACAATATTGCTAAAGTAGTAGTCCCTTTCCTCAGTCACTCTCTTAACCTCTTTGGGTGATTATGCTATCAGCTGTAGGGAAATTGTAGTTCAAAGATTTCTTTTTGTTAAAAGCATGCTGTTCATTTTTTCTTGATATCACTATATTAGCTCACTTTTGGTTTTGGACTTCTTTTCAGTGTGGTAACCTTTTGCTTCATTTGGTCTGGCTCATCTTACACTTGATCATCAATGTTTGGTACTCTGTATTAGGCATAGCTCGTATGGTTGAGAATACCCTTATTTCTAGTGGGCTGCTAAAGAGTTACAATGCCGTTAACATTAGTAAAGTGCGCTATCTGGCTGTTGTGATTGACAGTGAAGAAGCTTGTGAAACTTCAAAAGTTCTTGAATTATTGTGTTGGCTTGCGTCTATTGGTGTAAAAAGCATCTGTCTCTATGATAGAGAAGGTAAGGTCGTCAAAAAATTAATTACCAGCTTGTTCATGTGCTTTCTGATGCATCTACAAGACTTTGCTAAAAAATATGATTCCCACAGCCATTGCTTATTGTAGGAGTGCTGAAAAAGTCCCAGACAGCTATTATAGAAGGATTGACCAAGTCCCAGAAAGCCATTGTAGAAGGATCGGATCATGGAACTTTGGGTGAGGTATTGTCAAGTTCCTGGCTAGTTTTAGACTTATGTTTCTGTTACTTCTTGCATTTCAGTATACATTACCTTTATCTTCATTAAAAAATTTAAGTCCTGGTCTATTCACGTGAAGCATCATTCTTGTTGGGAATCAAATCCTGACAGTACCACCTGCAAATCTATGTGACATGCGCTCTAGCTTGAGTTATGCTGAAAAAGATGTAAGGAATGTAAGGAATCTGATTAATGGAAGATAGTAGATTACTCCCATGATGTCCTTGAATTTGGCAAATAATTTGACAGCTCGTCATTTGAGAAGTTAGAGATTGAAAAACTATATAAACAATACTGTGAGTTAACATTTTCTCATTTCAGAATATTAGACTATTGACTCTCGGAAAGCACAAAGGAATTCAGGATAGGGGTCAGTGTACATTTTTTTCACCTGGACAATGACATATTTTATACATTTTCTGGATCCAGGATATATTAATTTCAAAGATGTCTCTATCTAGTCCAATGATAATAACCTACTCTGAAGATTTTATCACTAGTAATTTTCATTATCATGTATAATAGTAGGGGCAGAGAAAAAAACAAAGACCTTCAAAACCCTTTCCACTCATTTAATATATTTTATCTTCTCTAGTGATAGGGTGTCTGTTAAGTCTTATTTTCAGACGCGCCTAGGACAGTTACCGATTCTTTCTTTTGAATTACATTTTCTCTTCTTTTTTGAGAATGATGCCAATTTGAACTCTTGAATTGTCCCGGTGTTATTTTACAATTGTAATGACTAATGACTATGAACCTGGGTCTTGAAGAAGAATGAGAAATGATAAATAAAATAAGTTCAGATTCTCTATACAACTTTTACGCTATTTCCTTCCCCTTTTTGGTTATATTGGGGTTAGGGGGTGGATGGGAAGTGACATAGAGCCAATATTGTTAAAATTAAGTTTATATGCTATACTGCAAATGTCATTAAGGTCTCAGTTTAAAGTAAATTTACATAACATGTCACTAATGACTTAAGTTTGTTTCCTTTGCCGATACCCTTCTGTGCCAGAAGCATGTAGACCTGGAGTTTGTCTCTTTTGCTGATTCAAAACCTGCAGTAGCCAAAGCAGCTAATTTACTCTTTGCCAAGCATTATGCTAGCACAAAACCAGAAAAGCCGAATTTTACAGAGTCTGACATGTCTGAGGCGCTACAAGCTGTAGGTCTGTTGATTAATCTTCCTCCCCCCTGTTTGCCTGATGTATTCATCAATATGAATTTTTCATCTTTGCTTGAATGGTGGCTTTCTATAAACGTGATAAATTATCAAACCCACAGGTTTTGGGGGACCAGAGCCTGATCTTTTATTCGTTTATGGTCCTGTGAGATGTCACATGGGTTTTCCAGCATGGAGAATCCGGTACACTGAGATCGTGTAAGTACATTCATGCAGAAACACTTGACATTTTTTGCTCATCTCTGGCACGACAGACTCTCCAGATAATGTTTTTAGGTTTGGAAATTATGTTTTATTTCCATCCTCATTTGCTTTGATTCTTTGAAGGTACTGCCACCGCGGTATAGTCTCAAACAGTTACATTATGACAGCACACATGCATCTGTAGCTTGTATTTATGAATTTCTTGTTGTTGGTTATCCGGAATCAGTAATCAACAAATCAGATAGGGAGGGTACAAGATGCTCTCAATTTCACAAACCTAGTTAAAAGTTGGCCCTTATTTGAATTTTTTTCCATATTTTCCTTGAGGTAGAATCTTGGTTGGAAATTTGCTAATTTTCTTGAGTATGCACTATTTTTCATACATGTTTCAAAAGGGTTTTGGATCTGAAATTATTCATTTTTGGCTGCAGACATATGGGAACCTTAAAGTCCATGGAGTTTGGTTCCCTCATAAAAGCCATCCACAAATTCACAAAGGTGCATCAAAACTATGGTATGTTTGACATTTATCCCTGTGAATGCTAATCTGTTGTCGCCTTTCAAAACCCAAACCATGCTCTTTTTGCATGCCATCCCCCTGAACCTCCTTGTCTCTCCTTTACTACATTAGTGAAAGGAAGGACATTATGTCCAAGGTATATCTTGTGTTTGATTTGGTTTATTTAGAGCTTCAATTCAGAAATCAAACTCCTTTAAAGGTGTGAAAAATGAGAAATTTTAAAGTGCTTTTTGCGGACTTTCCTAAACTGCTGTAGTGGCGTATCTGTTTGGTGTTTAACCATGATTTAGGATTCAGCATGTTTCTGTAATACGTTGATGAATGTCCAACTGATCACATCAATTTCCATTCTTCCCTACATTTACATGTAACTGTTTCTGCAGCTTTAGTTTATAACGAACCAATTTGAGTGCTCTTCACATTTCTGTTTTCAGGCCAATGAACACTAGCAGGTGGAGTGATTTTTCTTATACATTGTTACACTTTTCAGCAACTTACAACACACAGTCAGCTTCGTCTTATATATTTTTACTGTTCCAAGATTTCATACAAAAAAAATGTAGCGTTAAACATTTAACAAGTACCCCTGTTTTTAACTATTTTTTTGCACATTGCTATATAACTAGTTAGAGATGCCTCCTGTTGTGAAAAATTATAGGAACTTGTGATGGTGTATTAGTGATTGGGCGCAAAGTTGTGTTGAGGACAGTAATAACTTATATAGGGTGGAGAATTTTAGTAGCTCAGTTGGTTGACTAGCTAAACTTTTGTCTAGTTGGTCGACTACCTGAATTGTTGTCTTGTTGGTGAGTGTTTGATATCCCACCTTGTAATTCCCTCACCCATTCTCGCTACTCCCAATTTCATTTTGGAAAAGTGTCTTATAAGGTTCAAAATATCATTCTGCACGTTGAGAGAACCAAAGAGGTTACATACTATTACAATATTAACTTGAGTGTGATAATAAGTGTACGAGGTGTGTAAGCACAAAGATCAATTTAAAATAAAACATAACTCTCGATATAAAAAGAGTATAGTGTGCTGTGTGTGCTATATATCAAATTTTAAGTTCTGAGTCTAATTTTCAACGATAAAAGCTTTTTATTGAAGAGCATCTGAAAAAGAGAACCTACTATCGAACCCCAGATTGCCTATCGCAAATCTGAAATTTTAGTGAGTGAAGAATCGCCTGCAATGGCAAAAGGGAATCGCCAATAGCATTGGCAAATTTGAAATTATCCTGAGTTTATTTTTACTATTTCAAAATTATCTTAATTTTACTTGGTTAAATGAAATTTCATTTGTGTAGTATTTTCATTGTTTAAGAGGTTTAAATATATCTTATAAAGATGTAAGGATAACATTATTATATGTAGTAAGTGTGTTATGCCAAACATGTAAAAGACTTAATCATCTCATTAAGTAATTTTGTTCATTTAGTTTCAAATAAAACATATTATAAAAAAAAATATTCTCCTTTTCTAATCAAATGTGTGAATAATTTATTTTTTTTATATAATTATTTTTAACTAGGTAAATTGTCCTCGCTTCGCGCAGTGGTGAACTACGTCAATAATTTACTTCTGAACATTTGATATATAAGTGTTTTTGAGTGGATACAGCCGTACGATATATTGTCAAGAATATTTTATCCAAAGATGAAATGATTTTTTTTTTTAATCTTAAAATCAAAAAGATTTGATTCTAAGTGTTTATGCATTTTGTTATTAATTCTTTATTTTACTGTAGTTATTCATCACCAAAGTCTTTAGAAAACATATGTAATTGTCTATATTTGTGTTTTCAAAAAGTGGTACAAACATTTTATTCATCAATTGCGAGAGTTTTTTTTTCTTCTATTCAAGGCCTCTACAAACAGAATCTAAATATTATACATCTTATATAATTAGTTGTGTACTTGATAAGTTAATTAAAATTTAAAAACACATCTGTTGGAGTTTAATGAAATAACGTGTGTTGCTCAAATAATTTGGATTAAATGATGTCTTGGCAAGTACCTTATTCAAAATCATTTGCAATCGATGAAACTACTTTGATAGCCAAAAGACATATTTTGTAATTTATGTTTTGATCAATATGCTTAAAATTATATTTTTTGCGACTTTTAATCTAATGTTTATAAGGAGATAATTATTTCTTTAATATTTGATTAATATGAATTCATCCTACTTTGAGGGGTAATTCATTGACTCCAATCCAACATTTGAACCCCACACTTTTGATTAAGGTTGAGTACAATATTTACCATCCCACTACATTCCTTTATTTTTTGGATGTCACTAATCGATTGAATGCCTCGATAAGATAGAAAGTTGAATAACTAAAACTCCAAGGTAGTGTGGAACCACCATAACTTCTGAACACTCAAAAGTCCCTTCTTGGACATTCCACGGATCTTTTAGCCACTGAAAACTCTATAAAGATCAAAGTCATTTATTTTACAAGTTTAAGAATTCTAATCTACATTACACCAATTGTCTAATGATTACATCAAACTGTTGATTCACTTATCTTTACTTCAACATAATGATCAGAAGCATAAACATAAACAACAAAGTTTAAAACATTTACTCAAAAACAACAATCAATAACATAAGCATAAATTAATGATTGTAAAAAAACATACCACGATCTGTAACAATAGAATGAAACTGAAAGGAAAAAATCGATCCCACTGAATGCACATTGTCCCCTTAAGGAAATTATTACCCTCTAGTACCCGAGGTTTAAAGGAATAGATCCTCTCAGGATAGAACGATTCTATTCACCAATGTATTGGTACAAAAACAATGGTGTCAGTGAGTCACTCAACAGGAACAAAGTACACAAATATTTAATTGTGCAGAAGAAGAAGTTCAAAATTTTTGTTGTTTTAAAATGAGAGGAAATCCCTCTATTTATAGACAACAAAGGGTAGTGTGAATAAATGTTTATTGTGCCTAATCGGAAAGGTTACAACTCTTTGGAAAAGTCGCAACCTTTCATAAAAATCACAACATTTCATAAAAGTCGCAACTCTTCATAAAAGTTGTAACTCTTCATAAAAGTCGCAATTTTTCATAAAAATCACAACTTTTCATGAAAGGGAAGACTAATTTTGGAAATAAATAAATTAAAAGGGAATCATGATTTGTGGTGGTGCCATGTAGGCGGGACTAAAGTTCTCTTTTATATATGATTTAAAATTTCATTAAAACATACATGAATAAATTTTACTTATGATTTATTTTAGTTTTGATGAACAAAATTATCTGATATGTTATTTATAAAAAAAAAAAAAATCTGAATATCTACTCAAATTATCCCTTAATTCTTTCATTTGATATGTATGCTTCTAGTATTTTCACGTACTGTCACAAAAATCCTCCCTAATTTTCAAAAGCAAAATGTCCAATCAGTTAACAACAACTTGAAAAGAGAGGTCCTTTTTTTACTTTGTTGTGTATCATATTTGAAGAAATACAAATTCTTTACTCAATTAATCTATTCTACCACGACAAATGACAATTCATTCTCATAATAATTGTGGGACATTAACATTTTTTAAAGGAAGGAATATTGAAAATACCTTTGAATTTGATATAAATTATTAATTTTATTTTTGAATTATTGACAGTTTTAATAAAATTTACACAAGATTAATTATATTTAGATACACTTTGATTTGTCACATAACAAAATATGTGGTCTCAAATTCGCAGGAGTATTGACTCTTCATAAAAAGTTTGAAATAAGTGTTTTAAAACAGCCATAAGAATGTAGAAATATATTTCACTTATGAGTTATGTGGGCAGATTGGGTGTATGAGATATTTTGAAGACTATAAATTATAATTCAGGTAGAAGTAGAAATTTAAGGTGTTTTTGGATATTTCTCTCTTTTTAAATTAAAGAGCAATTAATCAATCGTCAATTAGTTCCCTGCATAATTTTCGTGCTCAATTTCAAAGAAAAGCATAGAGTTATGATGAGAGAATCCATTCAACTTCCCATAATCGACCTTACTTCCCCTGATCCTATTTCCACCGCTCGAGCAATTCGTCAGGTTTCTTCTTTCATTATCTCAAATTTTTATTGCAAGGCCAGAGGTATACTATACATATATTCACTGTGAATTTTGGTGTAGGCATGTGTAGATGTTGGTTTCTTTTACCTAATAAACCATGGAGTAGATGAAAGGTTATTTAAGAAAGTGCTTGAACAGAACAAAAAGTTTTTCTCACTGCCCCTTGAAAACAAGATGAAACTGGTACGAAGGAACCACAGAGGTTATACTCCCCTTTATGCTGAGAAACTTGATACCTCTTCTACTTCCCAAGGTAATTTTTTTTTCTCTCGTTTATTTAACGAGACACAGAGTTTAAGAAAAATAAAAAGACTTCTGAAACTCGTGGTCCAGTAGTACTAGATATAGATATTTTGAGTGGTTATAAATCATCTTATTAAAGGTGTGTTTGGTATGGAGGAAAGTGTTTTTTTTTTTGTTGGGAAAATAAGTGGTTTCTTACTTACTTATTTTAGAACTTTTAATTTTGCTCCTGAAATTACATGGATTTCATTGAAACAACATGATTAAAACATTTTGGTTGAGTTGGCCTCGACCATGTGGTAAATCAGTTAATTTAGTGTTAGGCATAAGCGTAGATTAAGCTACGTTGGTCATGTGCAAGGACTTGTTTACCAAAAGAATTAACTCATTGCATAGGAGAATGCTTTTGTGTATAGATTATCCCTTGCTGTCAACTTTTCTTTTAGTACACTTTTATTGGTTACAGTTTCGAGTTGATTTGCATTTGGAGATAATAATACAGAAGGTAGCTTAAATCGATCTTGAGTTAATCAGTTCATCATTGGAGTGTAGGTGACTCAAAAGAAAGCTTCTACATTGGTTCTCTGGAAGGAAAGAGTGTTGTTAGTAACTTGAATCAGTGGCCGGCAGAAGGTATTCTCTACATTTTTATTTGAGCTTACATTGTGATCTTGTCCTTAATATACTTTGGCTCTTGGGGTTTGCTCGTCTTTATTGTGGTGAATAACTTCCCTGTAACAAGAAACATAGATTTTTACCAGCAAATGCTCCCTTTTGTTTATTCGTGCATCATTTCACGTATGCTTCTAGACATAATCCTTGTTTGAAGCACATTTCTCCAGAAAACATGTGTGGTGACTCTTTGATGTTTTCTTCCATTTGGGATGTTTAGAAGTTCTGCCAAGTTGGAGATCAACCATGGAGGATTACCATAGAAGAGTCTTGTGAGTATCACTTTGATATATATATTCTGAAAGAGATTTTAGATTTCTTTATTCCTGAAACTTTATCATGGTATAAACAACTCTAACTTCAACCCCTATCGGTATTTCATATCACTTAGCTCCCTATGCTCATAATTTTTTGTAACTGAAAGCTATGTGATGTTGTTGAAAGTTCAAATCACTCAGCAGCCAAGGGTGTGGCCTAATAGTCAATGAAGTGAGTTGAGAACTATGAGGTTTCAATTTCAAATCCCGGAATAAACACTAGGTGATTTTCCCCCATGTGTCCATAATTTGGTGGACAGTGTTACCTGGTACCTTGTGCTGGTAGGAGGTAGCAGGTATCCTATGGAATTAGTCGAGGTCTACGCAAGCTAGCCGGACTTCAGTTACAAAAAAAAAAAGAAATAAAGTTCTAATTGTCCAAGATGCATATTATCACTGATCTTCATCTTTCTGCTAGCAGCTGAGTGTTCTGCATATGACTAAGTTACTTGATTTGACTTTATTGTCTCAGGGATGCAGGTATAAGACTAATTTCACTGATTGCTTTGGCATTGGATTTAGACGAGGACTTCTTTCATAAAGCAGGGGCATGTGATTCACCAAATGGATTCCTTCGTCTGTTACATTATCCAGGTACTAGTTCCATAAATGACATCTTTCTTTTTGACTTTTATTTTTCCTGTGTTTTTTTTTAAAAATAAAATAAAATTCGTGATCAGGACCTCAAGATGATATGAAATGGGAGGAAAAAGGGGAGACATATTTGTTGATTGATGCTTGTGAATCTGCAAAGAAAATTTTTGCAGGGTGGATTGCAATTTCTATGCTATTAGTTTTATTTCTTTGGGTTACGCGTATTTTGTTGACGAAGCATTGTGAATTAAAAAACTGACATAGTAATGGAACACTCTTTTTCACATAGTCAATGTCTCCATGCTTTATAACTGCACCTGATGCAATACTTGTATGTCCTTTAACTAATATGGTACGATGTGCTTGGCAAACTGATTTAAATCATTCACATTGAACAGTGAGCTTCCTGCTTGATCATTATATAAAATGCGTTATGTAAACTTTCTATAGGCGAGTTGCAGTTATCTGAACAAGTGGTGTATGGTGCTTCTGCTCATTCAGACTATGGGATGTTAACTCTTCTAGCTACAGATGGTGTTGGTGGACTTCAGGCACGTCTGATGTGAAATATATTTTCGTTTATCAAAATCTGTGATTCTCATGAATGCTTATATTAATTGGTTCTAGAGCTAACAGGTTTGCCGGGAGAAATTCAACCGACCTCAGATATGGGAAGATGTGCATCACCTCAGTGGGTAGGTCAGTCTATAACTGCTAATGGTCGGAGTAGAAGGCGAAAGTGTCAAAACTTCTCGTATCATTTTTATTCAAACATAACTGCTTTAAAATGTTTCCAAAGGCATATTAGCGGTAGAGCTTTTTTCTTTTAAGCGTAGTCTTTTCGCTCTCCTTGAGTTGGTCTATATACCCTTTTATGGATAAGGTTTTGAAAGTTGCTTTAATAATGGGCCAAGCTGTTTCAAGTATCAAATCATGAATGTGTCGGGTAGTATTTTTCTATATCATATTGCCACCATTCCCATATACTCTATTCAATATTTAATCTGCTTCTTGGCTTGAGTATGTAGTATAATGAGCCATACACGGTTGCCCGAAGTAGAATCATTTCACAACTGCTGAAAATTTCTTTTCCATTCTTGTTCTGCAGGGCTTTCATAGTTAACATTGGAGATATGATGGAGAGGTGGACAAACTGCTTATTTCGGTAGTACAAACTTTCTGTCCTTTTTTATATCTAATACATGATAATCCTTCCCTGGGATTAGCAGATGTATTCTTCATATTGCCTGCTTTTGTGTTGAAAGCTTATTTTACTAAATTCAGTGGTAACAAAACGCAATATGTTTTGTATTCTTCTTCTGATGCTTTGCATACATTTTGTAGGTCTACATTGCATCGAGTTATGCCAACAGGGCAAGAACGTTATTCGGTAATCAAAATTTCATCATATGTTTAAATCCTTTTTCCTCTCAAAGTCTATGTTTTACTTATTAAGATCAATGTAGGGGCAATATTAATATATAATTTGACTAACTCGGCCCTTATTCTGACATGTTTGGGATATTCATCTATCAACTTTGCTAGTGATAAATATATATGTATTGCACTGTGTATGGTGTGTAGCACTGCAACTCTGAACATAGAATGGATGTGTTTACACACAAATCTTCCCTTTATAGGGAGGCAGCGTAACTCACTTGATTCCTTTCATGGTAGAATTTGACCAGCACCCTATACAAAAATCTTGTATATGCCATTGCATAGAGTTAGTGTGAATGTCATGTTATGTTATTATCGGTATATGAAAGCAGAGAATTGGTTGTAAGATCTCAATCAAGGTAAAATTTAAGCTTGGAACTTCTGATTGGCGTAGTTTTGTGTGTATGAACATCTTTCAAATGGTTTGATATGTCAGATTAATTAGATTAATCTTGGTCATTATACATACATATGTATTAGTGAACGAATCAGTGGAATACATTGTGTACATTATATAGAGTATTTTTTTAATATAAGATATTTGGTTTTGACACATTTTCCCAATCTCTCTAATATTCTCACACGATATCAGATGATCTGTGAGAAATAGTCCCTCAAGTCCTCATTGCGCAATCACCAGCTACATAGGAGGGAAAAAAAAATTCATCCCTGCGCTATTTTGAGGTCACTGGAAATTTCTGGTGACTGCCCATAAACCAGCACACCACAAGGCTCCAAATCCTCATGCGGGACATTACACAAGAAATTGCACTGCTATTAGAGCCTCCAGGAGCCTTTGGGCCTCGCATCACATTCCTCACACACCGGTGAGTGTGTAATTTGTGGCCATTTTCTGATCACAACTTGCAGATGGACGCCTATTTGTTTATTACTCAACCCTGGTGCATGGCCTAGTGAATTTCAGAGTTCTCCGGCAACTCTTTGGCGAAGTTTCAAGGATAACATTTCAGACAACTTTTTAAATAAATTCTTTATGCGAGTCCAACTCAGTCTCCTCTTATGTCCTTGAGCACTTTACAAATGCTCTTCTCTCGGTTTGTCTCTCTTCAATTATTTGCAAATTTTCACGTACTCTTCATCAGAGTAACCAATATGTCATTTAATTAGGCAATATCAGTTACAAGAGCATGTGGTAATATGAGTTCTGAAATTATTACTGAAACCTATTGAATCCCTAATTGTAAGAGGAAACTATTTGTTATGGTCTAAATAATGGTGTAGAGTACAACATGTTCATAAGCAACTAACCAAGAGCTGTAAACATTGTGAAAGAATGAGCGAATCCTTTTTTTTTCATATTCTCACATAAGATATCCTAAAAAGTAATTTGAAAGACAATCCTGAAAAGTGAATTGTTTCAATTAAAAGAATGTCTTTTTTTAGTATTCTGTTGTATTTATGGATTGGCATCATGCAATGTATCTCATTTCGTGCCAAATACTAGCTGATAGTGTATGAACGATTCGTGGGATTTTAAATATACTCTCGACTCTTCATTCCTCTGCCATTAGAACGGTGCAACATAAGCTAACAAAATATCAGTTGCAACATGTAGATGGCATTCTTTTTGGATCCAAATCCAGATTGTGTGGTGGAATGCTTGAAGAGCTGCTGTAGTGATTCATCTCCTCCCAGGTACTTGCAAAATTTTGTACTGGTCTTGAGCTGGATTCTGCATTTTGAAAATATGTTGATGACCTTGGTCAAAGCTTTAATCTCTCTGTTTAACATCTCGTGGTGTTGATCTTATTGATCATTGGATGTGGATGTTGCAGTTGCAAAAAGAATATACCATCTTGAAATTACGTCTTTTCCAAAAACTTTTTTGTTCCAAAATTTAGGCTTTTCCCTTATGGCCTACTTGATGCCAATGTATGATCCCACAACGGAAAGGTATTTCTGGTGTTTCGTTCTGGTAAATATTCTCATGTTTGGTATTTCTTGATTCCTTCATAATTTGGTTTCAGTAGTTGATACCATTCTATTAAAAATGCTACGTATTTATTTTTTTTCCTTCGCTGGAGCTGCCATTCCAGTAAAAGGGGTGAAATTAGAAATGGACTACAATAGGCAGTTCGACCATCAACCTTTATCATGAGCTCTCATCTCTCTCATCCCTTATTCCCCCTTCCACCTTCCTCGATCCCCAATAATTTCCTTCATCCCTCACCACCTCCTCCTCAGCTACCCCTTACCTCCCTAGGCCAAGGCAATTAACAATCTTCTTTTTCCCGGCTTGCCCTCAGGTTTCGCCAATCTATTCCTTCCTCACAGCCACCCCATCTCCTTCCTCATATCCTATATGGTGTCCCACATTTTGGTCATTGCTGAATCGTCAAATCGGCATACCAAACTTAGATTTGAGTATTTTGAACGCTTTCAAGCATTCATTGCAACAAATACCAGTTTCAGGTCCCATAATGTGATGATAGACCTTTTCGTTCTTTAGCATTTGGGATGTCAAATTCACTCCCCCCCCAAACTAAGAGGGAGAATGGTGGGGATGTGGACTTTATATTCTGAAAAAAAGATAAATAAGTAAAGAATTCACAGGGGCACAAACTCATGGATGGATTGACTTGTTCCAAGAAATCGGCCACTTGAATTCTCATAAAGAAACCAATCAAGATAAATAAGGCGCGCCCTGATGCTTCTAATTGTGACAATGATGATTTCTTATTATGTCTCACATCACTTCTTCTCTGCTGGTAGATTATCATAGTACTATGGAGATAATCTGAAGTTGATTTTCCACAGATTTCCTCCAATTCGTGCGGGAGAATATTTGGAAGAGCGCTTAAAAGTTACATATGTATCATAGGTGAGTACTGTCTCATCGCCTCGAACTTGAAATTTGATCAGCGATTGCTGATGCTCGCACACGTGGAAAGCTGATCATAGAAATTTTACTACAAGTTATTTCAAATTCAGTCTCTTCTGTTTGGAGCAGAGAAAATATCTCTCTTGTGTATTTTCGTGTGAAATCAGAATGATCATAATGTCTTTAGTTGTTTTAGTGCAGATTTTGTGCGACCCCAAGTATATATATACTAGTACTAATAAAATTCATTTTTCGTATCTGAATATAAAAGAGCAACTTACATAAATCTCACTAGTTTAGGAGATAATTACTTAGATACACTCTAGTTTGCAATATTACATATCTTACTGGATTTTGGTGCCTTCAGATACATGTATCTAGGATACATAGGGTTAAAATTAGGTATAATTTGTTCTAAATACATTGTATCCAAGTGGATTCGTATGAATTTAGGATAGTTAACAATTTCGCTCACCTCTCTCCCATCTTGCGTGTCATATTCTGGATACATGTGAATCACACTAAGTACATGTATCTGTATATATTTGGTGTGATTAACATATATCTGAGATACATATGAATCTTGCTCGCCTCTCTCCCTATTTTTGTGTCTTTGGTAGCAAAAATATATGTATCTAAACATATTTTCTTCAATATTTATGATAGGAATCTCTCAATTAGTGGTAACATATGGAATATTTTAAAAGTATAGATAGTAATAATATATTTTAAAAGTGAAGTATATCTGATTTAGGTAATTTTTCCTATAAAATTCCCTGAACAAACCATCAACAAATTCAGATATCTAAAAACAGAAGTACAATGTAATATTAAGATAATGAGTTGGGTCAACTCATGTGAGCTTAGATTTTGTCAGTCCAAATCTAGCTCAAACCATAGGTTCCCAAATCATTCGAAAGGCTTTAACTATATATTACTACTATATTATTACAAGCCAAATAAAAAATTACAAAATATTTACTTGCCGCGTGCGTAATAGAAAAGTAGTTACTAAATTGACCAAGTATGATTTAACAGTTTCTCTACCTCTATCCTCCGCAAGGCAAAGATAAATGATCTGCATATACATCATCCTCACCAGATTTGAATTACACTCGATGTGTTATTGGTTCATTTAAATAATTCACAAATTTATGATAAAACACGTTCAATCGTTGGAGGAGTAGTGTTCTGTTTAGCAACTGAGTTGCAGAGTATAAGATAGAGAGTGAGTAGAAAACAGAGGAAAATGGAGGGAAAAGAACAGATGAGTAAGATGCAAATGCGAGAGGACCAAATATATCCCCAACCATTTTAGCATACTTTGAGTGATTTGAAGAAGTTGAAATTAATTTGAGGTGAGCATCGTAGGCGAAAGAATAAATGAGGAAACTCCCGACGGAGGAATACATTTTTATAGGGTGGATTTCAAAGGGGGACGAATTAGTTGGTTGGTACTTGAGTTGGAGAAGCTCAACCATAGCTGGGAAAATGAAAGCGATTAGTATGTTTGTGCGTTGAGAAGAAGAAGAAGAAGAAGGGGATATGAAGATGTAGTGGTGTTGATGAGGAATATGATTAATAATGGTAATACTTGTGAAATTGATCTGCCCATTTCGGCCATGGGCATAACTGCTTCTGCGATTTATAGCCTCCGCCATTAATAAGGAGCAAAATTTCATACAACACTTGCTTGTAGTAACTAAGGAGATAGTGTGTACCTATCTATATCTCTATATTTATATATATATATTATACAAGGGAGAGTTTTCAACATGTCCAGTTTACTGAAGTTGAAGGGTATAATGGTATTTTCAAAGATCAGTTTACTTAAGAGGGGTTGTGCTTTCAGCTTTATTCTTTAGACCACATCAATAGCTCAACAAAAGAACCATCATTTTTTATTAAATAACAGATGATGCCATTCATTGAAATATATGGCATGTGATGGGACCCATATACGCCATTGAAATAGGTATATGGCATGATGGGACCCATCCATTGATTTGGAAGGTATAATAGTTTATATATTCGGCTACGTCTTCAATAGTGTTAATGAGAGCCCTGCCGTTAGTTTTCTACCGAGGTCGGGGTTTTTTGAAGACAAATCCATCAATATGGCATGATGGGACCCATATATGCCAGTGAATAGGTATATTGCATGATGGGACCCATATATGCCATTCATTAAAATAGGTATATGGCATGATGGGACCCATATATGCCATTCATTGAAATATATGGCATGTGATGGGACCCATTCATTACTTTATCCTAATATTTTGAAATATTATTAGTAATTCAGATTGAAAATGTATATATTAAATAATATATTTTTTAAAGTGTTATATTACATTTAAAAAGTTATAAATATTAAAGATTTAATTAATGGTCTTGTATGATTTATAATATGTTAATTAAAAATATTACATAGTAGAAATAATAATAAAATAATTAAAAAGTAAAATAGAGAGTATGAATAGTAATTTCCAATCCTAGCTATAAATGAAGAATAGAGAGTGAAATAGAGAATTATTGGAGAGAACATTTTATATTTTACTCTCCAAATATAGAGAATATAGAGTAAAATAAAGGTATTCAATTGGTAAATATGATCTTTAAAATCAAATTACGATTAAAAATAAATAATATTCTTTTTAAAAAATTAAAAATAATATCATATAAAATAAAATGAAAAAGTCAATAGACTCCTTATGCTTCGGAGAGAATTTATCGTGACTGGAAAACATCTTCCTCTACTATATTATATTTTTAGTAATTGAGATTTAAAAAATTAATCAGAATATCAATAGTATATAAAATTTATAAAAGTGAAAATTTTATAAATAATAAATTATGCATAACTTTATCCTAATATTTTGTATATAATTTTTTATAATATCAACACGGGCCACCTTTTCTAGTATTACTCCTATTTAGAAATGGGAGTTTGGGAGGACCAACATTGCACTAAAGAGTTGGACTAAAAGCTATAGAAATTGTACATTGAGGCCCACCAAAAAGATGAACTATTCTTTTTTCCTACTTTCCATTCTCCCCTTTTACTCTCTTTAGTTTATCTTTCATCTTAAATTTTTCATA
>JAJOOR010015111.1:0-20098 GCA_036250505.1 Solanum acaule
AGAAATATTATCCATGTTGGCTCTAGTTTTCACACAGATAATGAACTACTTATTGTTGTTGTATCCTGCTACTTCGAGCCAGTGAGCCTTAGATTTCTCTTTCAACACCTTCTCCTGGAGATATGACCATTTTTTATGTTCAACTACAACTTCTTTTTCTATGTCAAATACAATGTTGGATACACTAGTCCTCACATGCTGAGTGATCTGTTTTTGGATGGATTCTAACTTCTCTCTTGCTTCAGCAACTCTATTGTTCAAGCTCCCCACTTCCTATGTCAATAACCTCTACAGAGGTTCTTTACACAACTTCATTTTTTGCAATACATATCTCCTCCTTTTACATTTTGTTTCCAAATGGTCGTAACAATATTTGAAAAGCTCTCATGTTTAGTCAGTATGTTCAGAAATCTGAAAGGTTTGTGGGGTCCACTATCTGCACGGTAATGCTCAATAAGAATCGGTGAGTGATCAGAAAAATTATTCTTCGTGAATTGAACTGTTAGAGTTCTATGTTATATACCATCCAAGAATCATTACAAAGAGCCCCGTCAATTCTACTCTATATGTCACAATTTGTCCAAGTATATCTTCTTCCAATAGATTTCATATCTGTAAGATTTAATACATTAATTACTTGTTGAAAGTCTTTTGATTTAGATTCTCTTACATGTTGGTCCCTCATTCATTCTAAATCTAGTAGGGGAGAATAGAAATCTCCACAAATACACCAAGGTTCAGTGGTGATAGAACCTATTCTAAGTAATTCTTGCCATAAGTTTCTCCTTTCCTCTCTACAATTTTTGGCATAGATCACTGTTAGCAGACAATAAAAATTGGAACCCTTACTTGCTACCTTTATATGCGTAAAATGATCATGCACTTCTTCCATCAGAGTAGTCATTTTACCAGGCATCCATAAAATCCAGATTCAGGGCAAGTGAACATGACTTCATCTCTATCGTTTTGGTTTTGGAATTTCACTATGTAGCAGCCTGCATTGTGGTAATATAACTCAGGTACAGAAACAAAGTTGTAGTTGTTCATGTAGGAGAAAGTAGGTGCTTCACAACGTCTACATCACTAGAGCATTATTTCAATACATTGGTCTGTTTCGCTATTTCTGGTGCCTTTAGTACAATTATTGGTCGTCCATCAATTATCTTCGGTGGGTTATAGGTTAAAGGCATACTAGTGGTGGAAGTACAGTTCAACATGAACAAGTTGTTCCAAACTTCTTCCCATTTGTATATTTCTTATTGAACTCATTGTATTTTGTTTCTGCCTGACTCTCATTTCACCTTAAGGTTTGAATAAGGAACCTAATGGTTTCAATAGAGCATTTAGGAAAGATGTTCTTGTATTAGTTCAAATATATATTTCATTGTTTGCTTCATCAATTAGAGTATTCTAGTCCTTTAATAAGATACGTTTATTTCTTGTTGTCCATTTATTCTATTATAGAATAAATTTGAGTACTTTCATAGCACCTTTTGCAACTTTATAGCTTTGTTATACCATGTTATAGCTAATTACTTTATTCTTTTTCAGAATACATTTACAAATATAATTAAGGAACATGGAGAGAAACACGACCACAAATGGAGAAGATGAAGGAGAAAAAACTAGTGAAGATGATGTGAATTTATTGAAAACAGTTTCGGAGGAGCAATTACTGAAAACTTGGATAGAAACAGTTGGTGGAACTAAAAAAGGAAAAATATATGGGCTTGGTTCTAGAAATTGTTTGCTGGCAGATTCTTTGAATTCTAATTGTGCATCTTCCACTGCTCAGAATCCTTCAAATATTCCTACTCAACAAATATTTGAAACATCTGAATTTCAACAACTTCTTGACCGTGTGTTGGAGCAATGGATGACGAATATGCAAGAGCATGTGCAAATGGAAATTCGGGAAAATATGGAAGCTCAAGTAACTATTGCGGTTCGTGCTGCTGTGGCTCGGATGCTTGGTTTTACTCCTCAACCACCACCAGATGGATCTGGTTCTACCCCAAATCCTTAGATAACTTATGTTACTGTTTTTATGTTTTAAGACATGTTTTAGCTAGTAAACATGTACTTCACTATTCAAGGATTGATTATATTTTGAAAAATTGATTAGATTTAACTATGTTTTTCTTCTTGTGTCAAATATAGAAAATTATATTTGTATTTCGTCATACAATTTCTAGCCAAATTTATCTAGAAAGTATCCCTAGCTATTTTTAGCTAGTCATTTAGCAAAGAAAATATTCTAAGTAAAATTTGAAAAATAGCTAGAGAATTTGTAAGTTTAGATAGGGTAATTCCTTGCTAAGTCTTAGTAAAGTCAACATTGACCAAGCAAATTTTGCTAGGAATTTAGCTAGTATACATCGTAGCAAAATGTTTGCTACGGAAAGAGCCTAGCAGAGATATCTTAGCTAAATTAGCTAGGAATGACATAATCTGCTAGCCAAAAATTAGCTAAGAGCTTATTAGCTTTGAAAGTCTGCTAGGGTCATTTTCCTAGCTTAATTGACATTAGCTAGGGATTTTTCACTTTAGCTAGGATTTGCGTCTGTAGCTAAACGACTGTTTTCTTGTAGTGATATTCGTCTTAATTTCTCTTTGTGTTACACTTGTATAGTTCTTTTTATGTTAGTTATTGCTATTTCTATTTTATGAGCATTAGTAAAGTTCTTGTTGTGTGAAATTATCGTAGAAGTCATATATTTATTTTTATAAGAATTTTCTTATTGGTTGAATCGAAAATCGAACCGCTAAGGAGCAAAACCGATTAATCGAAAATCGATAAAAAATACTCTATTGAATTGATTATTAATTTAACGTATTTAAAAACTGAAAACTGAATCGATAATACACAATTAGTATTTTAGGGTAGCCTCCAAGTAATCCTAATGGACCCTTGAGCTTGAAATATGCGGGTGGACCATTTTGTAGAGGCCCAGCCTAGCCTAATGTAGTTGGATTTGACTTAAGTCATGCTATCCTGACTTAAATAATTAATCCGACTTTATTAACCCAAAATGTTGACTTGGGTCAATATATCTTGAATTTAGAACTTAGTTCATACAAAATTTGGACTTAATCCCGTAAAATTTTGCATATCTACACTTACCAAACTAGGTAAGCTAGTCATATAGTTTGCTTAGCACAAAGTGTAGCCTGCTTGCTCCTTTAAACCGAACTGAACCGATGTACACCCCTACATATACATACAAGTACATAAAGAAACAATTGTATAATTGTGTTTACAACAACATAACTAGTGTAATCTTAAAAATAAAGTAATAGGGGTGTGAAAAACAAACCAATCGATAAATTAGATCGAAAAAATGTTATTGGATTATTACTGTTGGGTTATTGGGTTAACAGATTTTTAATAGTTTTGTAAAAAAATTATCGAGTTATCGGTTCGATTTTGATTTTTAATATTGGGTTATTGGGCAGACTGATAATCCATTAAAACAGTAGTAATTTACAACTTCATCCTGCATAAATATTAACTATTTAACTCAGTACCTTACCAGTTACTATCTTTGCCCTTTAACATTCAATTCATACTTTACAATGTCTTTGAATTCAAAACTTCACATTATACAAAACGTCAAAACCTAAAGTAAGAATCATATTCCTCTTAATTTCTCTTTGTCTTGCACTTGTATAGTTCTTTCAAGTTAGTTATTATTGTTTCCATTTTATGAGTATTCTATAAAGTTACATTATTGGCTTGTCACATCAAATTTGTTGGAGAAGGCATATATATGTTTTTAAAGTATTTTTTTATTGGTTGAACCGAAAGCTGAACCATCAAGGACCAAAATTGATAAATTGAAAATCGATAAAAATGTCTTATTGATTTGGTTATTGATTTAGCATATTTAAAAATCGAAAATCGATAAATCGAACTGATAATAAATAAAATCGAACCAAACCAATCGATGCATACCCCTACATCTAACTCGTCTATGAAACATTTAATGAACTGAAGATACGTGTCGGGACAAGACCCACGACTACCTAACTATTCTACTAACAATGACAAATGATTAAATACAAAACTAGCTAAACTGGAGTACTCTAG
This sequence comes from Solanum acaule, assembly GCA_036250505.1. NCBI lineage: Eukaryota > Viridiplantae > Streptophyta > Magnoliopsida > Solanales > Solanaceae > Solanum > Solanum acaule. The sequence continues at coordinate 4,091 of JAJOOR010015111.1, forward strand.
AAGCAAGAAGGTCTCACAAAAGTTAATGAAATAGATCATATGAAGCATTTCCTGACAATTACGAACATCTAAATTTGCATCATTTAAAGATGCAACGCCAAATGACATTAGTACATGGAATGTACGGTATGTAAAATAGTTGAATGAACAACTCCATACACTAAGTTGAATGAGTAACTCTAGTATAAACTAATATAAAGGTAACTGAATAGCAAAGCATGCAAGTGTACTTCAACAATTAATATTATATGCAATGATAGAAAATATTGAAAATAATATAACTTCACTTTTCTTGGGGGTTTTCTCTAAGACAACCATCACTTGAGCTCATGAGGATACAACATCTTGGCTATGTGTCAAAGTCCTCATATACCTTGTCAGAGTATAAGAAGAACATAACTAATAGGTTCAATCTCTGAAGCCTTACCAGAGTCTTTTTGAGGAGTCGCCCGAATAAACAACACAATCTTATCCTATGCTAGCGGCGCAATTATGGAGTTTGGATTATGTGAATCCTTACCCAACTCGGTGCTCAATACTACTCCCAAAACAATGAAATAATGCTCAATAACGATATGATGTCCCATTAAGGAAAATTTTCCACTTTAGGGGGGATTGATATATAATTTATATCTCGAATTAATACTCAAAATGCTCCTTTATAACTGTGTTGAACTTGCTTTAAAAGAATATGCTTTTATGAAAAGGCGATTGTACTTTTTCGAAATTAAGATATGATTTCTTTAAAGCTGCTTATATTTTTCTTTCTCAAAATAATGCACTTCAAGCAATTCATGCTTTCCTGAAACTTTTTCTAAAATACTACTTTATGATTTGGAGTTCACTTTCAGATCTCATGACAATGATCCATAAATTTTTTATCATAATGCAGGAATACAACCTCTGGAATATGTTATATGTCTGACCTCTTTTGCTCCTAGCACACATAACAAGCTAGGCCACTGGTTACGGTGCAATAACTAGTTATAGGCCACCCATGGGTTATGGTCCCACCACAGCTTAGGCTTTGTGTTCCCCCTCTGCCGTGACATGTAATCAGGGGAGACTTTACGAGCCGTACCGAAATCGATAATTTGAATAAAAAAAAAGTTCTTAATTTATCAGTAATGGGTTTATTGGTTTAGCGGTTTTGATAACGATTTTGATATTTTTTGTTATCGGGTTATCGGTTCTTAACGGTTTGAGGTTTTTTCTTAACGGGTTAACTGATAACCCGATAGGGTATTAAATAATTATATTTATATCATTTTGTATATAAAGTCTTTGACATAGAGTTTGACTTCCTACTTTTATTTTTGGTTGTCTCAAACACTTGGTTATTCTACAATATAAAAGTGTTTGCTTTTGAGCAAGATGTAATTTGTGAACTCATGTGTATGGTTCATTTGGTTTGTCACCTTGTTTCTAAGTGATTTTCAATATTTTTTTTTGTGTCAAATCTTAACAGTTAAATCGATAACCTAAACGATCAATAACCGATAAACCAATAACCGATAAGCCAATATCTTAATGGTTCTATAACAATTTAACATCTCTACAAACCGATAACCAATAAGCCAAACCCATAAACTTTAAAACCGAACCGAACCGACCAATACATATTCCCTAGTCTTAGGCCTCCAAAGTTGAGTGCCTCATTTTCAATATTGTAACGACCGGGTTCCGTCGTTATAGAAAAGCCAACTAGGAACATTTTTGGATCGGAAAACTTTTTCGTAGTAACTTCAAATTTCCCAACCTAGTCCAGATTTGAACGAAATCAGAGTCATTAAAATCTAGAGAAATCTGGTAGCAATTGGGTGATCTATTTATGATTTTGATTACATGAGTAGTTAGATAAGTCATTAAGGAATCCGTACGACTTTACGGAATTGAATTCGGGTAAGTAGAACTCCCGATATTGATCTTAGCGTGAACGGGTAGTTTCTGAGTGTCGTTGGTTGAAGGCGTGTTGTGAAATGGGGATTTTGGAATTCTTTAATTAGCTCACTGTTTCGTGCAAGCCGTTTTGGCAGTGATTTTGGTCGCCAGGGCGGCGGGGCCGTTGTAGCGGGGTGGGTGCCGTTGTGGCGGGCCAGACGTGACTTAAAGTCATAAATAAACCCCAAAACGTTTTTATTTTGCACTTTTTGGTTTTTAGAGCTAAGGAATTAACCCAGGTGATTCTTGACAGTTTTCCACCATTCTTAAGGCTAAAGATAAGGTTTTAACTCCCCGAATCCGTTTTTCGATCTATAGAATGTAATCTAATGGGTAATTATCGATAGGGGAGGGTTTTGATCTAGAAACTATGGTAGAAAAAGCTTTAAATTGGATACTTGGGATCATGGGTATGATCTAGGGTTGTTAGATTTGTTAGTAATCTGGGTAATTAGTGATTGTTTATTGATTCCCGTATTATATTGATTGTTTGTAGACCAAGAACAAGCGAAACGAATTCGGAAAGGGAAGGATCAAGTTTCTTAGGGTTTCAAGCTTGTTTCGAGGTAGGTGATGGTTGTGATTCTATGATTGTGTGATGTATGTTTGTCTTGCTTCATTATGATACATGTATGTATGTGGATGTTGCATTATTGATCACACTTGTTGTAAATGAGGATATATGATTGACAAATGCCATTGAATCATGACTTGATTGTATGATTATGAGAATGTACTTGTGATTGTGATTGTGGCTTGTTGAATGGATCGGGTGTTGTGTTTCGACACACTAACTTGGATCGGTTGCCACGTTCCGGCATAAACCTTGGATCGGGTACCACGTTCTGGTATGCTAACTGTTTGGGTTTGGGTTCCATGAGAGGACCAATGACTTGTCATAATTGTGTATCTTGAGAAATGTGAAGTTGTTCGTTGTTCGTAAATGTTGATAATATTGTATATGTTCGATATATGCATGTGATTATATTGATTCATGTATGTTACACTTAGTGGGATAGCCGCGTGATTCTACCAGTACACTGTGGTTGTGTACTTATACTGCACTTGCTCTTATTTTTGTTGAGTACATGGCATCTTCAGGCGGCTATTGACAGACCTCATTTAGAAGATCAGTGATAGTTCGAATTCAAGGGTGAGCCAGTTCTTCCAGACTACCATGATTTCTCTTTCTGTCTATGTCCACATTTTAGACTTAGACTTTCTAATTAGTTAATTAGTTTGGGGTTGTAACCCTTCTTGTTTAGACTTGTTGAACTTTAGATGTTTTGGTACATTGACTTTCAGGTTCTAGGTGTCTTTTCCGCATTGTTAGTTGTTAGATATTTTGGAAGTTTATGGGAACTTCATTCTTTAGCTATTTAACTTGCTTCCGTAACTCAAATGTTTAAGTTTTTGGTTTAGTTGCTTGGTTTGGATTGTAGTAGTGGTTCTTCCACCAGAGAATTAGTGTGGGTGCCAATCACGACGGTTTGGATCGTGACAAATATTGAGTATTATTTAGAGAAAATATAAACTTTTCATGTAAGAGGAAATTTTTTTATAGTAGTTTGACAATTCTAAAACATTATGTCTTAAGAAAAATAAAATGAATTTGCTATAATAAACTTCAGTAAAAAAATCTAAAATTTAAGGTCTTTGTTCAGTTTTGGATTTAGATCACTAATATGTTTGAGCTGTCTTCGAATGTAATTGGTGTCACTTCTATCCCTCCAACATGAGTCATACTCTTAGTCATAAATTTAAAATCCTTTAACAAGAAAAAAAATAATACCGTCTCTTTAAAAACGTGCGGTAGAAAGTAAGAGTTTAATGATTTTCTAAAATGATCAATTATGTCAACCTTTTACACTTCACATGTGTATGTGTTAGAAATGATTGAAGAACAACACTACCAAATTATTCAACCACATACGAAAAATTAATAAATGATAAGAGTATATATATTTAAGTAATATGATGAGATCCATTCCCAAATTTTTTATGTTTTTTCTTACTTAAAATTAATAATAGTATATAAAATATGTTTATATAGCTAGGTTCAAACAAGTAGTTGAATCAAGCTACTCTTGAATCTCGATAGCTAGATTGCAATGCACTTCGAGCTAGTTTGGTTGATAACTTGGAATAATTAATCTCGAATATAAAATTTTGTACGAGATAATACTGTAGTTGATTATGGTGACATGAAAGATTTCATTATATAATGTAATGTAGTGTTTGATTGACCATATTAAATTAAATTTACCAAAAAATCTATATATAATTTTTGAGGGGCGGGGTGATGTGAATAGAAATATGTCATTAAATCTTAATAAGAAAGTAATTTTTGTATGACAATTTTCTGATTAATTCATAATAATTCATTCTTTATTACTAGAATTATGTATATATATATTTATATTTATTATTCTTTGTTCCCTTCCTCTAGAGTTGTTTGCACACATGAAAATGAAAGGAAAGGCGCGTCGAAGACATGCTAAGAGTACATGACTATTGCTCCTCTAATAACTTGTCCACTTTTTCTTTTTTAGTTGTTCCTATTACTTGTCAATTTTGACAAATCAAGAAAAGACAATTTTTTTTACCTATTATACCCTCAATTAATTACTTTGAAAAAGATAGAACTTTTTGAAAATCTTAAGATTTTAATTCATCTACTTCATAGTTAATAAGGGTAAAATGGTAAACTCACTATGCCAATTATTATCTTAATAGGTGTGCCTATTCAAAAGTGGACAAGTAATAATTAGGGACAAAGGGAGTATTATTTTATTTATTTTTGATTTTCCAAATGTTCGAAGCATGTATTGAAGTCCGATTAAATTTGGATTGCGCACTAAAGAGCCCATTTGAAGGTGACACTCTCAACAAGATTTTCTATATATTTAAAGCTTGAATTGATGACAACTGATTAAAGGCGAAACATTCTCGGAGTGAGTTAGTAGTATTATTGTAAATGAAATAGAGATACAAAATTGGAGCTTTTAAGGGAGGCAAAGGCAGGCAAAGGGTCTCTATCTTCACTCCCTCAAATCTCAATATATATATATATATATATATATATATATATATATATATATAATATGCGTGTGTGGGTAATGATGGCATTTCTGGTGGTTTGGTACAAACATTTTGGAATTATATGATTCAGTTATAAAATTTCTGTTGGAGGCATTCTTTTGACCCAAAGCCAATAGCTATGATCGTATATAATTTTTTTTTTAAAAATGAAAAGTATTGAAAACATTTTGAATTTGGGGTAAATTATTAGTGTCGTTTTTAAATTATTGATAGCCTTAAAAATACTTTTCTACTTAACAAACTAAACGTAGATAAACCCTCAATCTGCCACATGATATAACAAGTAGTTTCAAACTTTTGTAAGAGCATAGAACTCTTAATAAAAAACCGAGAAAAATGTTGAAAATACTTTTAAACTTGCGATAATCTAGAGGTGTATTTAATTCATATTGTAAGATTGTAGGTGTATTTAAATTCAGTTAGTCAAACAAAATGTGTTTTTAAGATTGTCAATAATTTAATGATGAACCTAATAATTTACGTCGAGTTTAGGATATTTTCAATACTTAAAAGCAAAAAAAAACGTATGTAATTAAAAATTCTAAATCTTGCATCATTTATGTACCTGACTATTTTCAACTCCACTACCTACTAATATATCCACCACTTGCTCTGCAAATCATCTAACCAGCACTGTGGTCCAACTTGGTAATTTGTCAAAAAAAATAAAATGAATATTTTACTTCTTTTCTTCCTTTTTTCTAAATAAAAAAAACTAAAAATAAATATTTCAAGCTTGAACTAAAAATTGAAGTAAACTAAACAATGAAAATCGTAAAGTATATAATGCAATTAAACATCATTGAGTATAACCACACGGTGGCTTAGCTTTTGCTTGAGAGTGTCATCCTCACTCTACAAAATATTATATATTAAGATAAGTTGTGATTATTGCAAGCATATTTGCTCTACTTTGGGATGTCACACTCATCTTAGTAGACTAACAAAGAACTTTTTTATTATGCATAATAATAATAGATTAATAGAAAAATTAATATAATACAACTTTTTAAAAAAAAAAAAGTAATCGATCGAATCAAATTAATGATATTGCATTTGCGTTATTGTCTGATTTCTATTAACTTCAAGTTGATACTTCAATAAGTTGTAAAGCTTTATATACTTTCTACTTGAGGTTGATGCGTATAATTAAGGAGATGACATATTTATATGATCAATTTAACTATTTAATAAATGAATGAATATATACACACATAAAAGTTTTTCCGAATTATAAATCGAAAATGTCTAATTTAAACATTTTATCAAGGGTTCGATTGCTCAAGTGAAAAATGACTTAATTTGAGTATATAATTAAAATATTCTAACTAATTTAAGAAGCTAATTATGTATTAAGGCTTTTTTTTTTTAAAAAAATACTAAGCAAAATAGGATTTTTCAAAAATTTAAGGTAGAATAGATCTTGACTTTGTGTTATGGAATCTTGTGAAGAATAAATAGGCATAAGTACCTTTCTCATTTCCATGCGACGCCCAATACCGTAGTGGGTCCCCAAGTGAAGGCGCTTTAATAAAGTAGTGCAGGATTTTTATTTATGACCATGGTGTTCGGATTAATTTTATGGGATATTTGTCATCAGATACATGGTAACTCTGTCCGCCAAGGCTAAGACAGATGTGAAGAAACATTTAGTTTTCTTTTATTATTATTATTATTATTATTATTATTATTATTATTATTATTATTTATCTTTGTTGAGTTTTGAATATGAAACCTAAGACCATTAGGCCACACCAATGGGTGTAAAGTAATGCAGATTTCTTTTTATGATCCTGGTGTCTGAGCTAGCTTTTGCATATTTCATTTAATTTCACGGGTACTGTCACCTTTCACCAATAACAGATAACAGACAACTTTATCCACCAAGGTTATAGGAAGAATCACTTTGTGTTTTTTATTTTTTTTATATTCTATCTTCGCTGAGTTTTGAAAATAAGACCTTAGAGTCTCAATCACTTTATTGACTACTAGGTTACATCCTTGGCTACAAAGTAGTGCGGGATTTTTTTTTGATAATCCTAATGTCCAGGCTAGCTTTTGCGTACTCCGATTAATTCCACAGATACCTGCCACCTCCCACCAATAACAAATGTCCACCAAGGTTAGGACATATTAGAAGAATACCTAGTGTTTTTCATCTTCGCTGAGTTTTAAATCAGAAATCTTGAGGTTTTCAACCATTTCATTGACCACTAGGTCACACCCTGTGCAAAGTAGTGCATGATCTCATTTAAAGAAAAAATAGATTTAAATCACCTTAAAACTATTTCGAAAAATTAGAACTAGAGTTTTTTTTTCATTAGTTCAATTAATACTTAATGGAAATTACAGCGTGGCATTCATATATATATATATTTGGCAAACCGTGAATTTAGCTTAAGAGTTAGTTGTGTTTCAATATTTTAGAAGTGCTAAAGAATTAAAAGGTCTTAATTGTGTCATAAAACAATGACAAATAATGTACAGCATTTAATTAGTATACTATTCTTAATTAAAACAACTCCTCTCCTACCGGTTAGAATGTTGGTTTTCTACTTAAGAAACTCTTACCTAACCTTCTCACTTTCCTCAAAGGGTGTGTTTCCCACGATGGAAAGTGATTTTCTTCGAAAACAAGTTGGTATCGTACTTATTTTTTTCATGTTTAGTAGGTAAGTAGAAAAATATTATTTTAAGAGCCTATATATATATATAAAGATATATATATTGAAGACGGGATGTGATGGTCAAGGTGTGGAGCCGGTTGGGGGATTGAATAGGTGGGGATGAGACAATAAACTGAGAATTCCACTTATGCAACTTGTTTTTTCATACGTTACTTTTCTCATTTAAAAAAAAACTTATTTAACTAGAGAAAATATTTTTCAAACATTTTAGCCAATTAAAATAGAATTAAAAACATTTTCGTCCGTATCAACACTCCAAGTCTCAACTAAATAATTCTTTCTTTTAGAAAAAAAGACAAGTATTGAAAATACCCTCAAACTTAGTGCAGTTTATTAGTTTCGTCCTTGAACTATGGATAATCTTAAAAAACCCATCTACTTGACTAATTAAGCTTAAATACACTACTTGAGTGAAATATATCCCTAAATTCTTGTCAAGTTTAAGAATATTTTTATAACACTTTTCTCAACTTTTTATTAAAAACCTCATGCTCGTACAAAAATTTAAAACCACTTATTATGTTATGTGACATATCGTGAAAGTATGTGAGTAAAAAGGTATTGGCAAGTAAGTGTGACGCGAGGTTGGGTGCACGTGAAGACAAGCAAGAAGAAAGAGAAAGAGTAGAATAGTATTTGTATTTGAAACAACAAATCCTTTCTACAAATCCAAAGTGCTTATATGTATGGTGATGTAAAAATATCAGAGTATTGTTGGTTCAACTGAAGAAGAAGAAGAAATGATTCGTCTAGCACCATTATCGGAAGTACCAACAAATGATGAAGAAACTCATCCTTCTTCTTCTTCTTCCTCATGGAGAAATTGGCTTAAAACTCACTTCTCTTTGATCTTCATCACTAAGAAATCTGACCTCAGGATTCTACTAAGTGTTCTTGGATGCCCTCTCTTCCCTGTTTCTTCCAATCCTAAAATACCCATTTCTCAAGTAAGTAAACATTCCTTTTTCTTTCATTTTTTTCGCTCATATTTGGGGATCCACACATTTGAACCCGACTAAATCTGAATTAGCACCCATATTGGGGCTAAAATACTGCCTAACAAAGACAATTTTGTACCCGAGACCTAGACCTGGTGAAAGAGTATTTGTTACTTCACCACAACCCTTGGCAGTAGTATACTATCAACAATTTGCACTTTTTTTTTTATAGTTAAGTCCACATTGTGGGGCTCGATGCAAAAAGAAAATCAATTTGAAACTAGTATAATACTTTGAATTGTTCAAAAACTACCTTTGGATTGGGGATTGAGATGTTTAATTTAGTATGTATTCATTGTGTATAGACAAGTATATTAAATTTGTTGTACAATATTGAATGCGTATTTGGTTATTAATAAATGAATATAGGTATCGTCATCAGCTGAATACATAATTGAACACTTCACAGCAGCAAGTGGGTGTAGGAAGATACAAGGGGTAGTAAAGAATATGTATGTAAGTGGAAAAGTATCAATGGCTATAGTGGATACTAGTTCACCTGCTAGTACTATTTCACAAAAGGGATGCTTTGTTTTGTGGCAAATGGTACCTAACAAGTGGTTAATTGAGTTAGTTGTTGCTGCTCACAAAGTTGTAGCTGGTAGTGATGGTAATGTTGCTTGGAGACACACACCTTGGCTAGGTTCTCATGCTGCCAAAGGCGCTATACGCCCTCTACGTCGAGCTCTTCAGGCAAGTCATATCATCACCCCATATTCCTAACTCAATTTTTTAAACTGTTACTTAATAGGCAAGTTTTTAGCTTTATGGTGAAGGGTAAATGGGAATATGGATCTTGTTTTTCTATTACCTTTCCCATGTTACTCCCTACCTCACTACACATTTGGTGATGGTGTTACATGTGACCACTTATTTCACAACTTTATGACAATACTATAAAGGCAAAGTACATGTTTTTTTCAGAAAGGAACCAATTTCCTTTTGTATTAATCAGGCAAAAAGCTTGTTTTGTGGTGACCTGTGTTGCTCGGACTCTCCAAAAATGTCGATGGGTGCGTGTTGGATCCTCCAAAAAGAGTGTATTTTTGAAGGATCCGACACGGGTGTGCTAACATTTTTGGAGAGTCTGAGCAACTTAGGTAGTGACTATTTTGCATTTTAGTAATACAGTTGTTGGTGTACTTGGGAATCTTCCTCTTTCATTAAACTTGGACCCAATCTTTATTAGATAGATTAAAGACATAATATACATAGTTCTAGTATTTATGTTGCTCGGACTCTTCAAAATTGTTGCCGCACCCGTGTCGGATTCTTCAAAATGCACTACTCTTGGAGTATCTGACATGCACCCGTAGACATTTTTTGAAGAGTCCGAGCAACATAGATTAGTATACTATCAACTTCGACCCAAATAAATGTGATTTGGGTTTGATCTAAAGGCGAGACGTTTCTGTGCCTACTAACAACTTAGTCCTGCTAAAGGAAAAACTCCTTTCCTCTCTTATTCCTAACACAGAATTGGTCTGTAGGGGCTTGATCCACTCGCTGTAGCAGCAGTTTTCTCTGCAGCTGAATACATTGGTGAAAAGAATATATTGGGTATTGATTCCTTTGTGCTAAAGTTATCTGCCAATCATCCTGACTTAACTGAAAGGAGTGACAATACAGCTGAGATGATCAAGCATGTCGTCTTTGGTTACTTCAGCCAAAGAAGTGGATTGCTAGTTTATGTAGAAGACTCATACTTGACCAGAATACAGTCTCCCGGTTCCCCTCCAACGTATTGGGAAACAACAATGGGTACAAAAGTGGAGGACTATCGGCCTGTAGAAGGCGTGATGATTGCACATTCAGGTTGTTCAAGTGTGATTATCACAAGATTTGGGGATAACTTAAAGGCTGGGCCTGCAATCACCAGAATGGAAGAGACATATACCATCGATGATGTTGCATTCAATGTCCCCGGTCTCTCTATTGACTCCTTCATTCCTCCTCAAGGACTAATCAAGGGATATCCTGAGGAAAATCTTGACTGGAGGTCACCAATCGATCGATAAAAATGATCAAGCCATCATATATATATATATATATTGTTACTTTTGATGATACTGAATATCTCAAGAGTGGTTTTTGTTTTTCCTCTTTGTTCTGTTTTATATGCTGCTAACAGATCATCATAGGAAATGTATTAATATCTTGTTTTTGGGTGTAATTGTTGAACTTGCTGTATCAATGTAGGAACTTGTTGTATCAATGTCTCCAACTTTTTTAACCTCTATCAATAACATATACAATAAGGGGTTGTTTGATAGGATGCATTACAAAAAATAATTCATGCATTAGCTTTTTATATTATAAATACCTAGTTTGATACATTTTTACTCTATGTATAACTAATGCACACTCTATTTGGTATTATGCTATGTATAAATTAATACATGGGAAATCATGATATTAGCAATGTAAGGGTTTTTTAATGCATATTAGCATGGTAAAGACAATTTTCTTCAACATCTTTTCCACATCCTTTCCACTATTTTGTGGAGGATATTTTTTGTATAAAACTTTAAAAAAAAAAAGTGATGCATGTTATTTTTAATATATTAAATCAAACACCACATGAGAAATTATCTTAGCATAATTAATGTGAGCACAATGAATACCAACATAACTAATACACCTCATTCAACACTCTTCTTATACATCCAGCCAAACGACCCTTAAGTGCTTTATATTTGATTGCATTATGCACCAATTAAATTAGAATTGGAGCATTCATTGAATGTAAATAAAGTATCTACTTTGTCAAAAGAGATGATTATGCAGTCTTGAGTGGGGGTGGGCATGTCATGGTAGATACCAAATGCTATATGAAATTGAAATTTTTTATACATCAATTCGTCATTATGATATTTGGTATGCATTTAAAAATATTTTGGTATTTGATATTTATAAAATAAAATATTAACATCATACTGAATTATATAGTTACATATATAATTTATATATATTATTATTATTTTAATACAATCAGTTATATAAAATAGTATTAGTACAAAAAAATTACTCCACTTAGTTAGAAGTTGGAACTTTGACTAGTCTATTTTGATTGAAATGTATTTTTTGTGTAATTGATTAATGTATGGAAAAAAATCGGATCTACTAACAAGAGCAGATCACATGATGACACGTAGCAAGCCCAAGAACAAAGGAACGTTTGCAGGATCTGAGGAGAACGGAAAGGGCTCTCCCATTATGTCATAGGAAGCCTTGAATATCTACCTGGGTACAGATTAGGTATTTGGCCCCCAAAAGACAAACTCGCAACTGGACACCCAAGAAAATCCTCGCTTGAGAGAGGTTGTTTTATAGCTGGAAGCTATTATAATGACACTCAAAAATCCAACAATCAATCTCGAGTTGCGCGCCTATCTATTCCAATTAGTTTCAAGCAAGACGTTAGAGCATAGTCACATGCTATGAGATAGCCTTTTTAGTACTCAAGTGTACTGTTGTTTTACGTTGAGGTATGGTTAAATTGTTAAACCTATAAAGGAAGCTTTACAGAGAAAAAAAAATAAGATACCAAGAAATTCCAAGAAGCTTTAGTTATTTTCTAGTTCTTCCCTATTTTAGCATCTCTCATAAAGGAGCTTTTAGAATCTCCCCCACTTATATTATCAGAAAGTAACATGTATATGAATCAATATAAATCACATATTCTTCAAATCATGCTCACAAACCCTAAATAATCAAATAATCCATAACATGACACTTGTACCCGCATGAATGTTCGTCATCTCATTTATAGGGGACCCCCATTAATCCATTACCCCTTTACTCACTCAAACATTTCATTAACATTTCATAAAGAGTCAAAGAAGTCTTCACTTTCCTTAATTAGAGTTCAAAAAGTCAAATTACAACCTTTTCCTTCTTTCCAGCCTCCAAATTATCTCAATCTGATCAAATATATACTTAGAATTCAGGAGTTTATTTTTATGTTTTCCTTCGTACTTTTAGGTTTTTACCCCTATTTTATTTTTACCTTTAAACCCGCTTCTTCAACTCTTGTGTCCCTTCATACTGTTGTATCTTTTTAGTTGTGTCTCTTAAGGAACTAACTATAAAAACTAGGCAAATCATACATGTTCTTGTATCGTCTTCTTCGTGACAAATTTCATCCCTAATTTCTGTGGAACTCGTCAATTCTTTGGAAGTGTACTTTGGATCTTCACAAAAATAAAACTATAATTTCCTTGTAATTTTTTCCTCCATTCAACATGTCAAAAGAAAAGCTATTTCAACTGCTCAATTCTTAAACAACTTATCACAAACATGATCATTTTTTGGTTCGTACCTACTTTTTGTGTGATTTTCCCTTCTGTCATCAGTTTGTCCGACAACTTACATTTGTGTTTTATTCAATGATCTATAAAATTTTATCTTTTATGAATTTATATTGAATTACTTTTGTGTTTTTTTATTATGAAAACTTTTAAAGCATTCTTGATGGAATCAGAATTGAGGAAGAGACAACAAAGAGAGAATAAATTATGCTACAACTTGATAAGGTACTTGTACCTGTTAATATATTTTTTTTAGGAGTTAAAATATTGTTGTATTAATCATATCTCTAAAATATTGAAAAGTTTGGCCGATATGGAAAAGTCACAATCCTCCAAAAAGTTACAACTCTTTGAAAAAGTCACAATCCATCGATGCGAAAAGGTGTGTGCCTTTAATATACTTTATAATATAAATCTATATAGTATGAAATATTTTGTAGGATTCGGGCTAAGGCTTTTGGTATTAGTACTTATCCAGCTTCTTTGAGATAATCAATAAATCAGATCATGGTCCATAAAGTTTCTTAAAAAAAATATAGTATAAAATATAAAATATGTACTAAATTGGGTGTTAAGAAGAATAATAGAAAACTTAGAAAATTTGTTCACAACCCTTTGGAAAAGTCACAATCCTTCGTGGTGAAACAATGTCCTTTTAGTATATTTTATATTATAATATAAATAAATATAGAATATGTACTAAATTAGGTGTTTTAGGAGGAGGATGAGAAACAATTCTTCAGAAAAGACATATGCTTATTGTGCCTTATTAGAAAAGGTAGTATGAACATGTGTTTATTGTACCTTATCAGAAAAGACACAATTCTTCAGAAAAGGCACAACTCTTCAGAAAAGACACAATTCTTCAGAAATGTCACAACTCATTCAAGAAGTCACAACTCTTTAGAAAAGTCACAAAGGAGAAACAATTCTTCAGAAAAGACATGTGCTTATTGTGCCTTATCAGAAAAGGTAGTATGTACATGTGTTTATTGTACCTTATCAGAAAAGACAAAATTCTTCAGAAAAGGCACAACTCTTCAGAAAAGTTACAACCCTTTGAAAAGATCACAACTCATCGAAAAAGTCACAACCTTTTGAAAAAGTCACAACTCTTTGAAAAAATCTCAACCCTTCAATGTGAAAAGGTGTATGCTTTTAATATTTTTATAATATAAATATAAATATTTAAATAAATGTAATATAATATAAAATATAAATGATATACTAATGGGGTACTATTATAATTTAACATTCAAGCTAGGGATTTCATGCTTTTAAGGTAATACTAGTTTTTCGACACGTGCGTTGCATGTGATTACCAAATCAAAAAATATATGTTATAGTAAATAGTATTGCTTATTTAACTGAAGATTTGAATAATAAGTTTTGCACAAAATAATATTGCAGATTCTTTTGTGAATGTCCAATGTGGATTGTCATATATATATATCTCTTATTCACGCGAATCTATGAAGATGGTCAATGAAAAATTTTATTAGTTAAATGCAATAATGCATATATTTATTTCAATTTGATGAGGTTCAATCATGTAATTAGTCGTATCTCAGTAATATTACCTTATAGACGATATTTGTTGTGTATTTTTCTTATCATCTAACCAGATGTGCTTTGCACGTGTACTCCACGTTAAACTGTGTAGATGTCATATGAACATGTGAAGAGAACAACTACATTTTATTTTTTAGAACTAATCTTTGTATAATAATTTTTATTTTATAAGTTATAACATAATAGATGACGTTTTTGTTGTTGGCTCAGATTGACTGTATACATAAATCAAAGATAGTTATTTGACTGTCCATAGTTAACTGAGAAAAAATTCCTTTTTTTGCAATAAAGTTTTAAAAATTTATATAAATAATGTATACAAGCTAAATCTTTCACAAATTAAAACAAACAATGAAGACATAGATACCAAAGTTTTCTCCATGATTTAATGAAATTTGAGGGGTGTTAACATCAGTAAAAGACTTTCAGAATCCATAGAGAGAAAATTTGTTTTCGTTGTTGTTCAACTAAAGATATTTATTGAGAGAGGAAGAAAGTTTTGCGAATTGTGATTTTATCATTTGAGTTTAGTGTTTAAGTTATAGTTTGACCAAATTTCTTATTTAGATTTTCTAAATGTAATTTTTTTAAAGTTTGCACAAATAGTCTCCTATATTACTGATATTTAATTTGTGCCCGTATGGTTTGTTGTTCAAAAATATAGTCATACAGAAATTAAGTGTAATAGAATATTGATATGTTTAGGTTATTGCATGAGATTATTATCAATGAGTTTATAATCACCTGTTTATCTTACACCCAACAAAGATGTAGTTCATATACTTGTAAACGATTTTCAATTTATTCAATCAAGCACGATTTATCTAGGGAAAAATAACAACATCGCGTTATCACATATATAGGGGCGGTGTAATAATATGAAAATTTATTGGTCAAAAGTTAATACAAGAAAAGATGAAAGATAGAAATAATTAATGTAATAACTATGAGAATTCATAATATTATAACTAAAGAATATTAAAGAGTGTGAATAACGTTTGCAATAATTAGTAATAACTAAGAGAATTTATAATGTTATAACTAAAGGATTAATGTGCAATAGATGCATTTCTAATAAATTTTATACTTACATAAATAAATATGACTTTTAATTAATGTTACTATTTTTTCATATAGTTATTAGATTTTAATTTAGTGTAGGGACAAAATGAAAATGTTTATTTCATATTACTGAATATAAAATTTATTTTGTAATTGATAAATTTTTAAATGATTCATATATATTCACATATTTTCACTCTTGAGAAGTTTAATAATTTTGAAAAAAGATGTTCAGAAACATATATTTACATCACAAGAAAAATTGTTAACAAAAACAAATGAATTTAGACTACATCATGTTAACTTCATATATTGGAACATTACATACTAATGTAT
>JAJOOR010015112.1:0-18439 GCA_036250505.1 Solanum acaule
CCATTTTGACAAATCAAGAAAGGACAACAAATTTTTTCCTATTATACCCTTATTTACACTTCTTGAAAATTGTAAAAGTGTATGTTGTTTCCCTCCAACTTATTTCACTTGAATTCAAAGAAGTGGTTGTAATTTTGAAGTGACAAGTTGTCATAAGGGTAAAATTGTAACTTCACTGTGCTAATCATTATTGCCTTAATCTGTGTGTCATTTCTAAAGTGGACAACTAAAAAGGGACGGAGGGAGTATCAACTTTGTACGGCCAGCTGATCATAGCATACCTATATATCCTTTGCTAAAAAATATTTTTTAATGTTGTATATAAGAAATGAACAAATGCTTGGTGAAATGAGCATTTTTAGTTTAAACCTTATACTATAGGCCATAAATAAGAATTATCAATTTGATTTCCTACTGCAAGATGATTAGATGAAGAAAAGACCAAGCTGTTTAATTAGGAACAAGTTTAATTGGCTTAATAATCATAACACTTTATTATTATATAAGATAAAAGTGCTTGATAAGTTTTCAAGGATCTGAAAAGGCATCTTTTCATCAAGTATTCCTTTTTTCATCTTTTAATAATTGATCACTTAGTTTTTATTTTATTCTTATTATTAGATATAGTCATTTTCAATGTATTTTTTAAAATATTAAGTTTATTATAATAAAAATTTTATATAATAAAATTATTATTTGATTTATTATTCCTTAAAAAATGTGTCAAGTCAATATTCAACAAGTAAAAATAACCTGTCATCTCTATCAACGTCTATTTGCTTTGGTATCGCTAATTATATAGCTTATGGTATATATTTTTATTCCATTAAAAATCCTTACGTGCAAGAATGAGACATTAAAATTTAAAAGCAATAGATTCCAAAAGTCAACACAAGCAAAATGAGGCAACATGTCTAATGGAAAAATTTAAAATTTTAAAAATTATATCGAGAATAATTGGAAAGGTGAAAACAAGATCATATATAATTTGATTATCATGCATGAATCCAAAATCTTTATAAATAGGGTTTTTGCATGTTTTTATTTGAGTTACTACTTCAAGTCAATTTTTGAAATTTAATTTGTACAATATTTAATATGAAATAAATTAAAGTAAACAAATAGTCCGGTTATAGTAATCTAAACTTAATTTGAGCCAAAGATTTTAAGATGTTAAGGAGCTAAAAATGTCCTTGAATCATTAAAAATAGAACAAAAGTAATATTCATTTGAGAATCGATAAATTAAGAGAATAAAGATTTGATTCAATTATGTTCATATCCTATTCAATGATCCTGCATATTATATGTTTGATTAGATTTTTACTTAGAAAGTTAGAATATGCAATGAGCATATTTCTACCACCATTACCCTGTTGAAAATATAATGGCAAAATTACAGAAATCTCACATTTTAGTTTACTTATCACCATTATCCCCTATAAGTTTTACAAATCTCCAAAATCCCTCATTTTTGCGCATCAGATTAGTGTATCTCGCGCATTAGATTAATATATCTCGCGCATCAGATTAGTGTATCTCGCGCATCAGATTAGTGTATATGCTCACCGCTATCCATATAAAAAAGAATTTCCTTATTCTATTTCTAATTGAGACATTATATTGCTTATCCGTTTTTTCTTATAGATATTTATTAAGTTTTTGCTCCATTATTATGAAAATGATGATGCATTGACCGTAACAATTTCCGTACATTTCTCATAAAAGATAAGAAAATGAAATGTTCTTAGTATGATATGACGCATGAATTAAGACATTTGTCATCATAGTGTATTTAAAAAATTGAATATAGTCAAACAAGTTTTTAATTAAATACGAATAAATGTATAGGAATTCTAATTAGGTATCCATTACTATCAAAAAGTCCTCTCTTTTAGTATAAATTAATTCAATGAGTGATCTCCCATTATCCAACCACAAAATTAAGCTCCATGAATATCACATTTTAGTTCAAATGATAGGATAAAAGTATTGTTTAGCAGCTACTACTTATCAACTTTGTAGGGCCAACTTGTTCATAGCCTACTCATTCTTAGCTAAATATTGTTCTCTATTTCATATTAACTTCGTGAGGCAATACACATGTATTAAGAAAATCATTCAGAGACATAATTTAAACATAATTTTTACTATTATCCTTTGTGAAATGATAAATATTAAGAATCATGTAAGGACGATATATAAATAGGAATGGAGGGAGTAAAAAAGAAATAAAATTCTATATACGAGAAATGAATAAATGCCCCGTAGAAATGATTATTTTAAGTTGAAAAGAGGAATTATGTCTAGTTGCTTCCATATGCCATACACTAAATGTCATATAATTAAAATTTTAATGTAAATTTTATAAAATGAGAAGGACAATTTTCTTGCTTTTGTCATGAAAATATTTGAAATTCAAAATTTTCCACTTAACCTACCAATTAAAAGTCTCTAATTCTAGCTACTTTCTTTTTTATTCCATGCTATTGTTTTTTTTAGCATGGAAATCATAAACACCACAATACTTAACATGATTCGGATAGATGTGATGGAGGATAGTCAAAACTTTATTATCAAAGGAGAAAAAAAGTTACAAAAATAGTGGAATCTCTCTCTTTAGGAACCAATTATAGTTATAGATATAAGTCTAAAACAAAAATAACCCTTTCTATTCATGATGGGACTGTGACATGGTACTATATGATTTTGGTGACATACCTAGACCAAATAATAATAATAAGATAATAATTTGGGAAAAAAGAAAGAAAGAAGAAGATTTGATGGATGAATTCGGAATATGAAATAGTAAATAATTTCCACAACTAATCTTTATCCTAATTTTGTGTAGAACTAACCTTTTTCAATCTGCGAAGAAATTAGTGTAAACAACTTAATTAACACTAAAAAAAGATTTTAATTTCTCACTAACCTCGATTAGAACTATGTTATATTGCAGCATCCACTGATTAACGGGCTATTGTGTTATATGTTGTACTGTCGATTTGATTAATTTTCCACCACAAGATGAAGAAAAGATTTAAGTTCTTTCGAAATTAAACTTAATTGGTTGGTTGGTCGTGTGGGTGTGTTAAATTCATTTATTTTTGAAGTTTTAGAACACACAAAAAAATACGTAAAAAATTTCTGAGGAGCAGCAGAAACAATTTGTTTTTCCTTTATTTCTCCTCAGTATTACTGAAAAATACGAGTTAATATTTTTTTGTCTTACATAATAATATCTTTAGATAAATTTCTTTGTTTATTTTTTTCAATAGTAACACATGTCATGATACTTTTTCTTTTTTCGTAATTAACATTCAAAGGCATTTTAAATAAATATTGACCAAACATAATTAGTTTTCTCCAAAATTACTTTTTCTTAAAAATTATTTTAATAAAAGTGCTTCTTTAAATAATAAAGAGTTTTTGATAGCTTTGCCGAACCAACTTTATTAGAATCATGACACTTAGTGTATATATAATAATTAGACCAGTTCAATTCTTGATAAGCTTTCAACAATTTGAAAAGGCATTTTATAATTATATTCATTCCTCATAATATATATTCATATTTAGGCGATGCCGCTGTGGAGTTAAGCGTTATTAAGAAATATTATATTATTCAGAAAGAAAAAAGCTAACCTAATATTGTATATCCTGTGCTAAATTTTGTATAAGATTAGCTCTCTTTCAAATGCCTATGAAACAATGCACTATGTTGTGATAATTTTAATATTATTTCTCTTAAAGATAAGATACGTTCAAATGAACTTTTCTTGATAAGACATTTGACGATGAAATATCATTAATTAGTCAGCTACAACTTATCAACTTTGTTTGGCCAATCTGGTCATAGCCTACCTCATTCTTTACTCAAAACTATTTTTTCTTAATTGAATTAAACGAGAAATGAATAACTAATGCTTGTCCAATCAATTAAAAGAGGAATATAATGCTAGTTGTTTAGTAAGAACTACTTTCATTAAGGGCATCTCCAACCCAAACACCAAATTTTACACCAAATTTGGTGTCAACACTATTTTAGTGTAAATCAACTCCAATCCACTGCACCAAATTTTACACAAAAAAAAGAATATTTTTTTCTCTCTTCATTATTATTATTTCTTATTTCATAAAATAAATTCTTTCTAAAACATTCACCATATATAATTCATATTATTTTCTTTTATAGTCGTTTAATATAAAACTATTTTATACCATAATTTTTTAAATAATATAAATTGCTAGCACATATTATACATTATACATAATAATGGATAATACAAATAAAAGTGAAATCATTAATGAAATACAATTAAATAAACATTACATAATTGAAAAAAATTATTTTAAATTCTACATAAATATTCAACTTTCAAGATCACTACGGTGCTCCCATAAATGCTCTATTAATGCATTACGTAGTTCAAAATGAGCTTCTTTGTCCTTTATTTTTTTTATGTCGAGCTAGAAATTGTTGAAATCGATAATTTTCATCTATTGCCATTTCTATAGTCGGAGTTGGACCTTCCAACGCATCTTGAATTGGTGCATTAAGATTACGCTCATCCTCAATTATCATGTTGTGCATTATAATACATGAAAACTTTTTTTTTGGTTTTCCACCCGGTGTCCGGAGCCTACATTGGAGCTCCGACTAAATCCGGATCGCGCTCTGCAGGGCCCATTCGGGGTGGCGCTCCCATGTAGCACTTCTTTTCTCCAAAAATGTGACGGCCCTGCGATAATTTCAAAACGAGATTGCAAAACTCCAAATGCTAACTTTTATATCTAAAATTAATATTATAAAAATATTACATAAAAAATAATTAAATATACAAGAGATTTAATTAAAACATACAATTTATATAATGTTTAATTAAAAGTTTTGTATAATGAAATAATATTAAAATATTCAATAAAGTGAATTGGTGTGATGAATAGTGTTACACCAAATTTGGCGCAACACTATTCACACACCAAAATTGTGTAAAATTTGGTGTTGGGTTGGAGCTCCAAAACACAAAATTTTACACCAAATAAGGATTTGGTGTTAGGTTGGAGATGGTCTAAGGTCCAAATTTATGTGATGATATTAATTGAACATCAAGTTAAAAAAAAGGGAAAAAGGACAAATATGCCCCCGAACTACGTAAATGGTATGCAGATACCATCCGTCATACTTTTGGGACATTGATGCCCCTGTCGTCCAAAAACTATGCCCTTCACTCTAACGGAAGACTAAATAAGACACGTGACACAATCTTATCCATTGATAAATGACGGATCGGTGGATAAGATTATGACAGGTGTATATCCGTTAGTATAAAGGGTATATATGCTCTAGTTTTTGGACGGCAGGGGCACCAATGTCCCAAAAGTATGACAGAGGGTATTTGCATGCCATTTACGATAATTCGGGGGTATATTTATCCTTTTTCCCAAAAAAAAATAAGACTTTTAAAAATTATGATTTAAAATAAGTCATGATATTTGTGTGACTATCAATTATCTCGTTAAGCGTAAAATAAATATTTTAAAATTCAATCGTGACTACTAAACAGTTATTCTATATTAATAATTATTTTTTTAATGAATATGTCAAATCAAATAGTAAAAATTAAGAATGAATGGAGAGTAATATTGAAAAGAATACAATCATTATTAATATCGGAAAAGAGTCATTCTTTTTAATCGACTAAAAGGAAAAAAGTTGCGGTATAAATTAAAACGGAAGGAGTATCATTTGATTTCTAAGACACAAGAACAACATCACAAGACTTGTATATGATTGGATGAATTTCTTGATAAGCTTTCAAATATTTGAAAAGGCATCTTTTCTTATTTGTCAACATATTAAATTTATGCCGTGGCAAATAGGAATCCTAAAGAAATATTATATTATTGTTTGATTCTCAGAATATGAACAAGTAATCTAATGTCAAATCTATTTGTTTTCCAAAGTCTTTGGTTCCTTCTTATTACCATGACAACATCCTTACTTGTTGGAATGAGTCAACATTAAAATTAAAATTGTAAGCAAATGGTTTTAAAAGTCAACACATATTCAAAATAATGCAAGATGTCTAACTGATCTTTGGGTTAAGTTACCAGCTCAAAAAACTAGACTTCCCAATTTAGTCCTTCAAATTACTCTCTTCGTCTCAAATTATGTATCGTGATTTGTAAAACTAATTATCTTAGCTTGTTTATTAAGTATTTTAAAAGTTCAAGATAAAATTAATTATATCTTCTCATTTTATCTTTAATTGTAATTGTTCTGGAAGACTATATACCTTAACTATAGGGTAATAACATAAATAAAGTAAATATTATATATATCTTAAGATATAAATAAAAATAAAATAGTCAAACCATTCTTAATTAATATTTTCGAGGTGTGTAATAAAATAAATACGACAGATAATTTGAGAGGGTGGGGAGTATATTTTCCAAGGTTTAACTTAACACTCTAAAACATCCTTAGGCTTCTTCTTGGAAATTAAGATTCATTATAAACTATAAGCTGAGGTGTTAAAAGCTGAAGTCTTACCTTTATTAAATAATTAAAGTGTGCTTATGTTAATTAATCCTACAAGAGTACAGCTCAGATGCCCCTTAAAGTGAATCTTAGGGTAATCTAAAATAATACATCACAATTAAAAAAGTGAATTGTTGAACCTGAATCAGTTTTTTCTAATCCTTGTCAGCCACAACTATTATTCAGAATATTCATTAATCTCATTTTTCAACTCCTTCCAATAGTCTTAACAACTCTTTTATATAAAGGATTCTCTTCCTCCATTTGTTAAAATAAGCATCACAAATAAATAAATAAATAAAAAGTAGTTGACAATATGGGAATCTGCATATCCTCTGCATCTTTTGAGATTCAACCTCTTGATTTTGGGAATGAAAATGTTGTTCACTATGAAGACTATAACATTAATAGGTACAAACAAGTAATTGGTTCTGTTTTTTCTGAACAAGGAAATAAAGGAATCAATCAAGATTCTGCTATTCTCTATCAGGTTTGTCATTTTGCAACATGTTTACTTAGTTTTTCGTTGGCATAATGTGTAAACATGATCCTTAACTTGGTTTCAGCAGACAACTATGCCCTTCAACTTTGAGTGTGTACAAATAGACACTTAAACTTGCATAAAATTGAACAAATAAACACACGTGTCCTACATCACATTATACATGGGGTATCAGTAGTTAAAGGTCATAGTTGTCCGCTGATGCCAAGTTAAGAATCATGTTTATGTATTATGCCTTTTTCATTACATGGGGTATCTTAAAATGGAAACTTTCCTTTTTATGGCAGGGGTATGGTGTAGAAAATGGAGTTTTTGGTGGAGTTTTTGATGGACATGGAGAGAATGGACAAATAGTCAGCAAGCTTGTTATGAATAAGTTGCCATCTTTGCTGCTGAAACTTACATTTTCACTGCCAAAGATCTTTTCTGTGAATCAAAATGTGATGAGAAGGAATTTTAACAAGTGGAAAAGGGCCTGTTGGGGTTCCTTTATGGTGATGGATAGAGATATTCAAAGTCTTGAGAATTTGGACTCTTCTTTCAGTGGAACAACTGTTGTCGTTGCTATAAGACAGGTAACGAGAAAAATCTTTCTTTGACCTGATTATCGTGAATATTGCTTAAAGTTTTGGAGAATCTAATATAGAAAATGTTATAGGATGATGATCTAGTTATTGCGAATCTTGGAGATTCTCGAGCTGTACTAGGAAGAAAGAAAGAGGAGGGAGTAATTGAGGCTGTTCAGTTAACTACTGATTTGAAGCCTAGTCTGACTTGTAAGACTCTTCTTTTCATAATATTGACATGACACACTTGGCATAATTCAATTTCAAATTGTTCTTACTAATGGTCTATCGGAAAAAGTCTGTCTATCTCATTTGTGAGGTAGAGGTAAGGTCTACATACTAATCCACTATGTGGAACTACACTGGATATGTTGTTGTTGTTTACTATTGACTAAATGATCATAAACTGTTTGATGCATACAGCTGAAGCAGAAAGAATAAGGAGGTGTGGTGGCAGAGTTTTTGCACGGCAAGAACAGCCACATATCCAGAGAGTGTATTTACCCAATGAAGATGTTCCTGGTTTGGCCATGACAAGATCTTTTGGGGATTTCATGCTAAAATATTTTGGCATAATCTCCGAGCCTGATGTCTCTTATCACCACATTACTCCGAATGATCAGTTTGTTGTTCTAGCAACTGATGGGGTAAGCCTATTTTAAGAATGTACTAGTATATTTTGTTCTGTTTCTACAAGACTTGACATGTCTATTTTCATTGTAAAAATAGGTGTGGGATGTGCTGAGCAACGATCAAGTTGTCTCCATAGTGTGTTCAACAAATAATGCAGCAGCAGCCGCAGAGGCAGTAGTACAAGCTTCTTTAGATGCATGGAAACAGAGGTTTCCTAACAGCAAGAGAGATGACAGTACTGTCATTTGCCTGTTCTTGCAACAAAGTGCATCTCTGCAGAATGGTACTTGAAGCCAAAGCTTTTAGGTGCTGATGTTGCTATTTATATTAGTATATGGATGTTCACCTTTTGTTACATTATTGAGTTCTGAGTAGAATTTTTGAAGACAAATGTATGAAGACTACAAACTCATGAGACGAAATCCAAGTTTTTTTTAAATATATAAATAAAACATACTACTAAAACATTTTGTGTAAATATAATGCATTTTGTACACTCATTTGTTCACCATATCATTATTTGTTATCAAGAAAATCCAGAAACCTTGGGCACCAGGAAATACTTCAAAAATATGGCCAAGAATTTGCAAGTTTCATCAAAACTAGGGGCGGAGCTACCCTCGGGCACCTATTGGTCGAAAAATTACCTTGTATATATAGGTCAAAATTTGGTTTAATGAATATGTATTTAAGTGTTGACACCTCTAGGTACAAGTGGAAGGTTTAGTGTATTGGTTAACGGATTGCAAAATTTGCTCTTTTGAATTAGTTGAACAAAATAACAAGGAAGAGAATGGATGTAAAATTAAATAGATACAGAAATCTTGAGTAACGAGTGAGATTCTCCACACAAACGAGCGAACCTATCAAGTTTGAGCTGACCCTAATCTAAGCTGATCGTCAATTGCAACTAGCATCAACTTTTTATTCAGACCACCTCATTTCCACCATATCATATGTTGAAACTAGGGGGTACTAGAGACGAAAAAAGTAGATAAATATATAAAGTTGTAAATAATAAACGAGATAAAATAAATTGACTATATTAAATAATATTAAGGAAATTAATGTAGCATGTGTTGGCCTGAATCCAATGATATATTTCTTCGGACAAGCTTGAAGATTGCTCAAAGCTAATGAACAAGTAACACAATTGTTAGAGAGAAATTGAAGCCTTCTTAACTCATGTATGATAATTGATTAATTAATTGACATTTCAGGATGAGAAGAGTAACATTTTCATAACGCCTAGTGTTGGTGATCACTGACTTTTCCTCCTTCATAATTGGTTCTTTGTGAGGCGATTCAGGATGTGTAATACACTGTACACATTACACATCCTGGATCGCCTCACAATGAACCAATTATGTGTAGTACAGTGTATTACACATTACACATACAAAACAAAAAGTTGATCTTATTGGAAATAGAGCTCTTATTTCGTGCATTATTTGTTACTTCTATTGTTTCTGTCAAGGTGGTGCCATTGGAGGACATTAAACAGGTAGTCTCACGATCAGACGGTGCTTTATGCTTCGACATTGTTATTGTATACTTCCGATGGTCAGAATAGGCAGCAGGGGAAGGAGGGGCTAGCAAAAAGTTCGAGCTTTCGAAATCTCTCTTCCAAACTTTTGAAGGATGTCTCATTGTTTGAAACTAAACTTATACAATACGGACAAACTTAATTGTTAACTTCAAGAGAACATCACCTGTCCTTGTATATATACCATAAAACTTTCCGTAGACACAATATTGATTTGACTTGAAAAGCTATTTTTTTTTTGTGAATTTGTTTGTTTCGAATGATTTAATTAATTATTTCTTAACCTTATAGTCATCATAGTTATCTGGTATTTCATTTTCAGAATACATAATTCCTTTAAAATATGGTGAGAGGGAAGGAACCTAGAACCTCGTTTCCTTGGAATGACATGTTTGGTTTTAATCCCTCTAAAATTAGAGTAATTATAATTATATCTATCTTTAATTTGACATTCTGCGGGTGATTACTAAATGCCTAAATGGTCTTTTGATTGTGTTAAAATAATTGATTTTGGTCATTTATGTGTATCAATACACCAAAATAACAAAAATAAAAAATGGAAAACATGAGTGTATAGTATGGATATGTAATAATGATATGAAAACTTGACTAACATGAATTGTGGTGTAGTAGTGGGATTGCTGCCCTTAGAAGTTTCAGGTTCGAGCCCTGGGTATGGAGAAAATCTTGTTAGGAGTGCCACCCCCGAATAGACAATGCAGTGCGCGATCCAGACATTTAGTCAGAGCTCCAATATGGGCTCTGTACACTGAGTGGAAACCAAAAAAAAAAAAACATGAGTCCAGATTTAGTCGGAGCTCCAATACAGACTCAGGACACCGGGTGGAAAACCAAAAAAATGACATGGATTCGGATTTAGTCGGAGCTCCAATACAGGCTCCGTACAGCGAGTGGAAAACCCATTTTTTTTTACATGGATCTGGATTTAGTCGGACCTCCAACACAAACTCGGGACACCGGGTCGGAAACAAAAAAATGGCATGGATCCGAATTTAACTGAACCTCCAATATGGCTTTCAATACAGACTCTGGACACCGGGTGAGAAACAAAAAAATGACATGAATCAGAATTTAATTGAACCTCCAATACGGGCTTTGAACAATAGATGGAAACCCAAAAAAATGACATGAAAAACTTGTCGCAAGTGTGGAGAAATTTCTTGTAAAAGAAGGGGAATAAATCTATTGCAATATTTGTCAATATATGTCTAGATATATATTTCATGTTTTTTTTTCCCTTTAGACCTTTGAAATCTACGTTGTCTACTTGTCTTGATCATAGTATGTCTCTAGTGTTGGCTTAAAGGAGTTTAAAGTCCTATATATATTTTTCATACATCAATATTACCATACAACTCAATAGTCCAATTATCCAATTTGTTTGTTAATTAACCATAAAGCACAATACAATGATATTTAAATACAAAGTATGTGTTGCACTTTTTGTTGTGCTCTCAATTTGGGCCAGCATTGAAGGTCGTAGTGTCTCTAAATTCTTAACTGAAGAAACTGTAGGGACCAAATGGGCTGTCCTAGTTGCTGGCTCTAATGAATGGTGGAATTACAGGCATCAGGTTATTAGCTACGAGTGATTTAACAACGAACTTAAAAATGTTGTGTTAGAATTGAGTGATGATTTGTTTTGTCATTTTATTGATTGATTTCAGGCTGATGTATGTCACGCTTATCAATTACTCAAGAAAGGTGGTCTTAAAGACGAGAACATTATTGTATTCATGTACGATGATATTGCTAACAATACTATGAATCCTCGACCTGGAGTCATCATCAATAATCCACATGGCCAAGATGTTTACAAAGGTGTTATTAAGGTTTGTGTCTTTTTTTTCCCTCTCTTTTCAAGCAATTCAATCCCTCGAAAATACTTAGAATGTGTGATACGTACATTGATGAGGGCCGGGGTTATATTTTGTTGGGACAGGATTATGTAGGTGAAGATGTTAATGCTGAAAACTTTTTCAATGTTATTCTTGCCAACAAAAGTGGTATAACTGGAGGAAGTGGTAAAGTTTTGAACAGCGCTCCAAATGACCATATTTTCATCTACTATGTTGATCATGGTGGCCCTGGAATTGTTTGTAAGTGATTCGATGTCATCACACACATATATTATATGTTCATATTTGTTTATTTCATGTTTCCAAATGAACAGCAATGCCAACTGGAGTTGTCTACGCGAATGATTTGATTAACGTATTGAAAAAGAAGCATGCTTCTGGGACATATAGTAAACTGGTAACTTCCTTCTTTCAGTTGATCTTAAGTCATTTACTCCCTTCGGTCTAATATAACGCTGGATGCTGTTTTCTCTTATATGTTTTAGGTATTTTACTTAGAAGCTTGTGAATCTGGAAGCATGTTTGACGGTCTTCTTCCTGAAGGTTTAGATATTTATGTAACGACTGCATCAAATCCCAATGAAAGTAGTTGGGGAACATATTGTGGTGTGGGTGATGCACGCGATCCTTGCCTTGTAGAGTGTCCCCCTCCTGAGTTTAAAGGTGTGTGCTTAGGAGACTTGTACAGTGTTGCTTGGATGGAGGACAGGTAACGTAACACACAACTTTTCAAGTCCCTCATCGAGGGAAAATCAATTGATTTAAAGTTTTCAAAACTATAATATTAATGAAACTTCTTCCTATATCTTGATATATTGATATACAGTGATGTTCAAGATCGACAAACTGAAACTCTAGATGATCAGTATGATAGGGTAAGAGCTTGTACTATACGTAATCTCAATTATGTATATGCATGTTTTAACCAATTATAGCCTATTCTTAAGAACAAATGATAATTATGTTTCATTATGATCAGATTGCAAACAGAACAGCAGCCAATCTAACATATGGCTCTCATGTCATGCAATATGGTGATATGGTGTTAAGTGTTGATACTCTTTTCCAGTATATGGGCTTTGCTTCGATAAACCACTCTCATGTCTCCATGAATTCTTATAAATCATCGTCACAGAATGTTGAACAACGAGAAACTGAACTTTTCTACTGGCAATCCAAAGTATGTCCCTACCTTTCTTTGCAACACATCAAGTCATACACTATATATAATTTAATGTTTTTTCCTTTCCAAGAAAGACGCGAAAATATAATTCTGATTCATTCTTTCTAAATTTTGGCAGTACCAAGATGCTCCCGAAGGGTCTGATGACTATTTTGAAGCTCGCACCAAACTTATTAAAGTTGTAGCACATAGAAGTCAAGTGGACAATAGCGTAAAACATATTGGAGATCTTCTGTTTGGAGTTGAATATGGTAACAAGGCACTACAAAGTGTTCGATCTGCTGGACAACCACTAGTTGATAACTGGGATTGCCTTAAATCCTATGTAAGTATTTAGCCTAATTATAAAAACATTCTTCTTATTGTTCTTTTGCACGTAGTTGGAATCATGAGATTGTTTTTTTATTTTCATGTAGGTCGAGATATTTGAGGCACATTGTGGAAAATTAAGCACGTATGGAAAGAAACATATACGTGGTATCGCGAATATTTGTAATGCTGGAATTGAGAGTGAGCAAATGACTGCTGCAACTGTACAAGCATGCGGCCCTTTGTAGAGCTGAGAGCAATTTATGTTTAGCTTGTTTAATTTGTGTCATCAGTCATGGCTGGCTGCAAAGTTTCACCTTATGTAGCTAGCAAATTAATAATGTTAGTCCTTCCTATTGGAACCATATGTTGAGTTAAAGTAGAGACTGTATGAATGTTCAATGTTTTTCCATTTTCATATATATTTGATACTCCCTTTGTTTAAAAAAGAATGACTTACTTTCCTTTTTAGTTTGTTTACAAAGGACTGATCTCTATCCCTTTTTAATCTAATATTTTAATTTCAACTTTTCACCTGACATTTTATGGCCACAAGATTAAAAGACAATTTTGTACATTTGACATAACTTTAATTTAGAATTACAAGATTCAAAAGTCTTCTTTATTTTCTTAAACTCCGTGTCAAGTCAAACTAGCTAGACCGTTCTTTTTGAAACGGAGGGAGGGAGTATATAAAATGTCATGTAAGCTAATCTTTGCTACTGTATGTGAAATCTGAAGGGGAAGTTCAAAAGGCTTCCAGTTTTGAAAAGTTTCAAAGTGAAATAAGAAACTTGGACATTTAGGTTGGGTATTTAAATCTGAAAATAGGGAGTATTATGGAGCTAATTAAAATTGAAGGTAAAACACTGAATTTTTAAAATTATTTTTTTACCCCTCCAGAGCTCCCACCTTTTTATTTCCTTGATGACTCAATCTCATGACAACCTTAAAGGTTGGAAGTGAGGGGTCATGATTATTATCCGAGCAATTTTCTCTTGTTTAAAAGACACTGATTAATTTGATTGGATTTTAACGATTTGAGTCGAAAATCTGAAACAACATTAAAACCAACCACTTCAACATTAAAAAACTTGTATTCAGATGATTTTACAAGGGTGAATTCATGACTAAAATACATGAAGGATAGATGAATCAGAGATAAGTTTTAGTGGGACATGGCGTTTTAACGGATGGTAGATAAATATGATTGAAGGTATAACATGTAAAATGTAGTTTTGGGACTCCCTTTGGGAAGGGGTATTGCAAAACGCTTTGGGGTTGTTTGATGTGAGGGATAAGAGGAGTTAATTTCGTGATAATTTTTTAATGCCCTTTAATCCCTTGTTTGGTTGCAAAGGATGAGATAACTTATCACAAGATTAACAATTAGTGCTGGGATAAGTTATCCCTCCGAGGTCGGAATAGTAATTCCAGAATAACTTATCCTGAGATAAAATATGCAAAATAACAAAAAATACACCCCTTAAATATCTTTTATACACCACTTTTACATTCATGTACATTAACATAATTTTTAATAACATTTATAATAATATTCACGACCTTATTTAATTGTTATTTTTATGATAATCTATTTTTCTATTAAAAAATTACATTTTATAAATACAATTTTTATTTATGAATATATTATAAGTTGAATTTTTTTTGTCTAATTCTTATGTTTATTTATATTTTGATTTCTCTTAAAATGTTCACTCCACTATTAAATTACATATTTTAAATTAAATAGTTTATTGCTCACTTAAAATTAAATTTTATATATCAATTAAAATGTAGATAACTTTAATAATAAAATTTCTTTTACTTTAATAAACTTAAATGAACATTTATTTTTAAGCTAAATAAGATGGACATTTTATTTTAAAGATAAATAAGATGAAAGTTTTATTTTAAAGATAAATAAGATGAAAGTTTTATTTTAAAGATAAATAAGATGGAAAATTTATTTTAAAGGTAAATTATAAGATGGAAGTTAACTTGTTTAAGTTAAATAAGATGAAAGTCTAATTTTAAAAATACATGGCACAATCATGGAAATAAACACCAAAAATATTTAAGTTAAATAAGATGGAAATTTTATTTTTAAGAATGAATAACTAAAGTCAAAGAAAATGTAAAAAAAAAAAACAAATTAAGGTGGAGAGTAATTTTGTAAACAAATAACTTATTCTTAGAAATTATGCAATGAATATAAGTTTGAATATGACAAACCAAACAAGCAATAAAAATTACTTCCAACCTTATTTATCCCAACATAACTTGTATTGTGGGGCTTAATTTATATTGAGGCTTATACGTTAAGCGTCCGCCTGTTGATTATATTTATATGGATCCGCACCTGACAATTTGCTAATTACATATATATGTGTTTTTTTATATAAGTTGTGATAAGTAAATTAATGAATTTATTAGTACATACTTTTATCGCATTTTCATCCCCTAATGGAAATATTACTTAAATAGATACTTTTAATAAATAATTACTGATTTTAGCAATATTTTTTTATTTATTACCATTTATAGCAATATATAGCAATACTATGATGAATCTACAATATGTACTAAAAGTGAATTATTTATGCAATATATATGTATTATAATTGTTTTAAAATATATTATGCTTATTTGGTAAGAAATTGACACATTGTATTATAAGTGTATTAAAATGTGTGATAATATATTATTTATCAATAAAACTTGTATTATATGTCTTTTATAAATTGTTTTTTGTAATATATATTAAAATTGTATTATAAATGTATTAAAAGTGATCCTAATAAAAAACTAATGTACTTAATTTGGTGTAAATATCGAAAGCAAGTGAATTTTTTTTGTTTAAAATTATTTTCATTTTGTGTGAGTAATTACTTTTGATTTTGTAATTTGTAACATTTAAAATTAGATTTTTTTTTATAAATAACTATAGTTTTGGATCATAATTATGAATAAAATAGTTATAATTTACATAATTATAATTCATAACAATAATTTTAGAGAGGAGAGAGACGATTAGATATAACTTGTATCTTAATTGAAACTGAGATACACAAATCACAAATACACAATATCCTCTCTCTATCCCAAATCTCACTCGCTTCTCTCCTCTCTCTCATAGATACACCTATTAGCTTTGAAATTGAAACATATATAGACAAATACACTTGGTATAATACGTAAATGTGTCATTTAACTTCGGCTCATTTTATATTGGCAGAATGGTCTGGGAGACCCTTGTACTTGTCTCATTTTGTCACCTGAGCCCTTCTAATCTAGATTTTGCCAACTGAACCCTCGAACCCATTGAAATCCAACATTTTAAACCCTTTTTTTGACAACTCAGTGGTGCGTGAACTACAAACGCCACACATAGCTTTCCACATCATTTAAAAATGCCACATAGGATATGACATGTTAAAAATTGGCTAATCCTTTTCTTTCAAACATATCTTTCCTTTCTCCTTTTCAACTAGACCCTTCTACTCCCTTAATCCTGAGTTACATTGTTGCTCACTGCAATTTTTTTCAATTTTGTGAAGTGTTTGAGTTCGCGTTTCACTCCATAGTTGTAAGTTTCTTGACTGATTTTCATTCTCTTTGTTTTGCAGTTGTGTTTTTGGTGTTTCATTTTGAATTTTGTTGTTTTGAGTTCTTTTTAGGGCTTAGTTGTTGCAGAGGTCGTGGTGTAATTTTAGGGAGGATTTTGATTTTTTACATGCCTAATAACAAGCCTAATAACAATTTGTAGAAGTATTATGCATTCAATGGCATTTGTCGTGAATATCTGTTGAATCTAGGATTTTTTCGTATCTGAATTTTTTATTTTTTTTATCAATTGCGTTGGATTTCTTTCTTGTTAGTGGTCCAATTGGATTATATCAGATTATTATAGAGGTTTTTGTTGTGTTCCATAAAGAATTAGTTTTAAATTAGGTTTTTTTTTGTCGATTAGGGCTTTTTGTGAATTAGGGTTTTTTGTCATTTAGGGCTTTTTGTCAATCATCTGATTGTATTCTCGTGACTGTGCAGGCATGGTAAGAATATGGGATCAACAATTATTACACTTCAAATGTATTATGGGGGCTGTTTTTTATCAGATCCTGAACTCAGGTATGCTAATGGAATTTCTGATCTTGAAAAAATAAGAATCAATATAGATGAGCTTCATATTATGTTTTTTCATAAATTAGCTAGAGAATTGGAAGTTGAACAAGTTGAAACCTTTGGGTGCAAAGTTAACAAAAGAGGTGGTTTTTATATGTTGAAAAGTGATGCTGATGTGTTGAGATTTATTAACAACTTAAAGGGTGGGGACTTTGTTGATGTGTATGTGGTACATTAAATTAGTACTCCTTTAATTGTTGGGGATCCTACTGAGGTGCAAATAGCCCAATTGCTTACTCCCAAAAAAGGTAAGCCCCCCCCCCCTTACTGTTATAAATGTTGATGAGAACATTGATGACTTAAGTGACTTGGATTTTGAGTTTGTTGAAGCTAGGAAGTCTAACATTCAAGAACAAGTTAATAAAGAGAAGGCTGCTAGAATAACTGTAAATGAGATACCTTCCGGTCCTATAGGTATAGATGTTGGTTTTTAAGATATTTATAAGAATACGAGGGGAATATATGAAGGAAAATTGGGTGGAGATGACCTATATTTTGATAGCTCAGATCTTGGCAGTGATATTAGTGAGGATGAAGGGGATCCTGTTGATTCTGATGAGGTTGTAGATCCACCAGCTAGGAATTCAAGTATAAAGGTCTATTTTGACCCAACTGCCAATTTTTTTTTATTTCACTTGTATATGATTTTTGTGAATAATGTTCAGTTTAGAGAAGCACTACAAACTTACTCTATTCAGAAGGGTGTGAACATTAAACTTAAACCTAATGAAAAGGAGAGGATCAGGGCAAAATGTAATAAGAAGGGTTGTCCTTGGCATATTCTTGGAAGTATTGAGGGTAATACTGGAAATTTTATTGTGAAGACATATTTTCCTGTCCATAAGTGTTTCAAAAGAACAAGAAACAAGTTGTGTACTCCAAACTGGATTTGTAAGACTTACAAAGACAGAATCATGAGTGAGCCTAACATCAGACTCCATCAGATTCAAGGCTTGGTACAAAAGGATTATGGATTGTATGTTAGTAAAACAAGTTGTAGAAGAGCAAAAATGAAAGTCATGAATGAGCATATGGGTGATTTCATAGAGGAATTTGCTAGATTGTATGACTATGCTGAGGAGTTGAAGTCTA